>CAUZXS010006702.1:5000-72500 GCA_963585895.1 Sepioteuthis lessoniana | reverse complement strand
TGGCTACTCATGATGACATGGCTGCTGGTAGAGTTGCGAAACTTTTCTCATGTTTCTTTGGTGCAAACCTCTGTCTTGAAGATATATAAAGTATATCTGAAAGCAATTGTAATTGACACAGAAATATGAGTGTATATAATTATTTTCTTCTTTTATAGTGATTGAAGAAAAAAAATTTACAAAGATTAATGCAATTCTTGAAAACATTTAACTGTGTGCAAAAAGAACGATTAGTGTTTGATGGCAATATTTATAATCATTTAACTGTGCGCAAGCTATAAATAGCAATAATTGAAACAATTAAACTGTGTGCAAATAAATGAACTCTGACTTATTAAAAAAGTTGCCTACAAACCAAAAGAAAAATCTAAACCAAATAATTGTATATAGATTATTTCCATTTGAAAGGAATACTTGATACTGTATAATTGTGCAAATGTTTAATAATTATGGTCAATAAGAAAGTGATTTTAAAAAATTATTCAAATGGCGCATTAAAATATAAATAGTTAGACATTAAATTTCAACCTTAGATAACCCATAAGGAGTTGATATGCCATTAAACAGATTAACCAACAAACCAACCAATATTCATTTGCTGGATACTTGGGATGTCAAACTCCTCGTATTCTGAACATTTGACTGAACTTAATTTATAATTTTTTTTTAAAATAGACATTGTGTGAGGTATTTAGTCTCTATGTATAAAATACTGAATAATATTATTTCCCTTTTCTGATATTTTTATTCTTAATCAATGTAATCTTTGAAACAAAACCCCCAGTACTTTACCTCTAAGAGTTTGGGGTATATGTGTTCCATGTGTTAGTAAATTGAAAATAATTCACTAAATATAAAAGCTAACACTACATTTGTTTTCCTGTTCTGGTTTTGTTTTATATTTCTTGGAAGAAAGTACATGTAGTCTTTACCATGGCCTAATGAGTAGACCGTTTGCCAGTGGCCCAGGAGACCAGGGTTCAATCCCAGGCCAAGTCATACCAAAGATTCAAAAAATGTCACATGATTCTGCCTTGCTTAACACTTAGCATTATAAGGTATGACTCAAGAGTAAAGTAGAGCAATCCAGGAAATTGAGTAGCACCTTCACCTATACATCGGTGTTGTGGCTATTGAAAAGGGAGCCTTCTGGTCACCCTTGACTAAGGTCACTGTGTGAAAGGTTAGAGTAATTTAGGTACAAATGCCTGGCTAGGTAAACTTCTTGGGGTGCTTGCATGTTACTTCAATATCTCCAAGTGGCTGCTGAGCAAAGTGTCTTTCCTCGGGTAATGCTTTTGTTCTGGGTATGACACTAGACTGCATCTGATGGTGAGGTTCCACTTCTGGAGAGTGTGAACATGCCATTAAAATCAATCAATCAGCAATGTCTCTTTTCACTCTTTTAGTTTGATGGCTACATTTAAGGTTTATTTTTGTTACATATTATTCCTGAATAAAGTTGTTTCTTTTGTGAAATTAGGATTAAAAAAAAATACTCAATGCGCAAATTTTTAGACTAAGGGTCAAAATTTATGACTTTAATTGATATTGCTAACATTGACCCAATAAAATTTGAGACAAGATGATTTAACACCCAGCATCTCACATAAATTTGATTCTCACAGGGTGCCCCATATTTCCGGCCTTGTGCCCCAACCATGCAAAAGCTTAGTAAATGACTAAATTCGTGTGACCCATTAAAATGGTTCTGTAGCTCCCCAATGTCTGATTTATTAATTAGAAATAAATAAGACATGTTCCTTAAAAAGGAACATGTCTTATGGCTCCTGGTTGGAAACAGAGCCAATCAACCAGCTTCTATTCTTTTCCCAAATCAAACTATTTTGGTGGGGTTTGGGGGGGTCATTCTTCTTATCATACACCCTCACGTCAACTTGGCACATTTCCAGATTGATACCTCCATTTTTGGGAGATGTGTTCATCATAACTGTTATCGTCATGAAAAATGGAATTGGTGACCAGAGTTCAAATCCTGGATGAGGCTATTTGCATTTCACTTCCTCTTACCAAATGCATGAATCCGTTTGTTCTCCCTCCAGCTATAGATAAATAGTAGAGCAGACTGGTTTCATAAGCTCTGGTTAGGTAACCAGTCTAGAAGAAGGAAGACTGTGAATTCGAACCAGCTTTACTCTGTTTCATAATTGAGCTTGTATCGCATTCCTAATTCCATTCCTACTGGTTCTATATAATCCAGTTTAATCGTTTCTTGTTTTCGTGAGGAGATGGGTGCTTCCAGATTTTCTTTATAGAATGGAATCCATACATTAAATGAAAGGACTGACCAGGTATTTATTGTTTGTTTTTTTTCTCTTCCTCCCCCCTCCACTCCTTCGTCTTCTCCCACCGCAAACTTTTTTTAAAACCCATCTAGCCACACTATTGGTTGATTCACGGGTGTGAGGTGGGGGTACGCCAACCACAGCAGTCCAATGGCATAGTCAGTTGGCAATTATTTAGTGCTTAACACTTTTACTTGTCAGGTATCTGCAGGTACGAGTAAGTAAATCAGACCTGAACAAAAAGTGCATAGGCCACTTTACTTACCTTGAGCATTTACCCCAAATTTTACCTCCTATGGATGTGGTTGATGATAAATTCCTATTCATACCCTGGGTATCTTTAAAAACCTACGGTAAGAAACGTTTATTTTAAACAACCTATCTGACTGGAAGCTTTTTTCGTTGGTGGTTTGACAACATTTTGTTTAATGTTTGTTTGTGTGTGTCATTTTTTTAATCAGGTTTTTCTTGACTGAATTGATCTAAATCAAAACAAATATTACAGACATCTTGTATTTATATATTTAAGACACGGAAGAAAAGACTATAAATCTTTTTAAAAGCAAAAAATAACAAAAATAAAAAAAAAAAATTGTTTTGTCGATTTCTCTGTGAGGTTATTAGTTTTATTCAATTCTAATTTATAACTTTCCCAGTATTTTCTCTTTTTTTTTTTTTTTTTTTTTTTTTGATCTTGTTAATAAAAATGTCACCATGGAGTCATCTATACTAAATAAAAATTCTCCTATAAAAACCACAACAAAAAACAAAAAAAAAAAAGAATGTTCCAACTAGTAATTTACAGCTTAATGAATGATATATTCTTGATTGATTTTTAAAGACATGTCAACCTGTCTAGAGTTATTGTATACGAGGTTGGAAATCACGTTCAGTCTACGTTTTTTGTGTAGTTTTTTTTTTTTTTAATTCAATTTAATTTTTTTTTTACACGGTCCTATCGAATACGAATATTTTCAAACAGATGTATGAGATCCTAATAGGTACTACCACTCCGGGTCAGAGTGGACTACTGGTCTAAAAAGGGAAGGGGTGGATTTATCGCCCGGTGCCTGAGGCGCCCTTCAGGATGAATGCCACTCCCACTAAACTGGCCTTGTGTCGCATTTTGACCTCTTGGGAAGCCAAATACCAATGTTCTTTAGTCTTTTGAATCCCTGATATCAGTTGTACAAAGGTGACATTTTTATTGAGAGACTTGTTTTGGGGAAACAGGAATCATGTTATTGTGTTCAGAATTACAGTAATTACATTTCCATTCAAATTTGTGTTCATTTGCATATTTTTTTTAAAAAATGTGGTTGGGAGAGATCTAGATTTATTATTACGGATTTTTTCCCACACAGTGTCTCGTTGCTAAGAACCATATTTTGGCAAGTCATGGCGATGCGTTGATTAAATGTGGTTAGTTTTGGGAAATGGCAGACAAAAGATCATATCTTGTCTCTGAATAGTTGAAGAAATGTTTGAATTTCATAAAAGATTCATGAAAAATAAATGAACAAATAAAATAAAACAGGTGTTTTTGTTGTTTTTTTAAAGATCAAGAAGATGACATAATACAAGAACAGGTGCAAAGAAAAATTAAATTTAGAATATTTTTTAATTCTTACTTTAAAAATTTCTTTGAAATAAATATTTAACCAATTTTCCTTTCTTTTTTTTTAACTTCTTTAATTCGAGCACTAACATTTTAATACCAAAATCATTTAGATTTAACAACTTTTAGTGCCCTGACAGGTTTTTAATGTTGAAATTTAACGTTATTTCGTGTTCAGAAAACCTCCAACGGATTTAACTGCATCTTTTTTTAAGTATATTTTGATAATTCAAATATCTCATTTTAAATTAAAATTTTTAAGATGCTAATTTTGATTATTCGTTTTTAAACGCCTTGGGTTATTTTATGTCTAGAGGTTAGGGAATTGCGTTCATATTTACATTTTTTGTGTTGTTGTTTCTAAAGTGTTGTTTTTTGTTGGTGGTTTTTTTTCCACAATGCTATTGAATACAATTAATTTTTAAATAGATCTATTTAACCCACAGATGAGACCCTAACAGGTACTACCACGCTCGGATCAGAGTGAACCTAGGATTAATGGTAATGAAGGGGTACCCCACACTCCTCTAAAGCAGGAGCTTCCCCATCGAATTCATTTGTCATACTAAGGACCCTCTCCCCATGACGTTAATACTGTGAATAAATTATTTGTATTAAGAATAGTTACTTAAAGCTATAATTGTTTAATAGGGATTATTAGTTACTCGAAACTATATAACTGTGTACAAACGAATGACTATAATTAAATAGAAATAATTACTTGAAATCATATAACTAATAGTATTCGATAGAAATACTTGAAGACATAAAACTTTGTGCAAATTATTTATATTAAATAGGAACATTTGATATCCAATAACTGTACGCAAAAGTCTTAAGAAACAACTACACAAAAATGTAAATATAAATATACAATGAACGCGATTTCCTACACTTTAGGCTTAAAATAATCCCAGAGGGTTTTAAATGCCATTAAAATCAATCAATTACTGATGATTTTGAGTTGTTTCTAACAATTGATTAGGTGCAGACATTTTTTTTTCTCTTTTATCGCTAAATCAAATGAAACATTTGAAATTGATTAAAAGCAATGATTATCTTTTATCCTCTGTGTTTTTTGTTTTTGTTTTTGTATGTTTACAATCAGGTGTGTAACCACGTTTTTGTATATAAATCTGGAATGCACACTCCTCCTAAGGCTTAAAAAAAATCCTGTTTGTAGGTTTAAGTCAGGATTTATTTTTATAATTGTTCAGTTATGTCAGGTAATTGAGGTGACCAACTTATTTTTTCTTCGTCATCTTAAGTAGAGCAGGAAATTTTTGTAAATATGTATTTTCCTCTTGGATCTTCTGTGCGTGTTGGTGTATTGTCATCAACTGTGCGTGTGTGTGTTTATATAAATAATAGCTGTCTGTCGATATATAAATGTATACCTGTGTTTGTCTATATTTAAAGATGTGTGTGTATATTCAAATGTGTAAGTGTGTTTCTTCAAATATATACGTGTGTAATTTACTAAGCTTTTTTTTCCTTAGATGTGGCACAAGGCCGTATGAATGGGGCACCCAATAAGACTCTAACTCACTCGTGAAGGTTTGCTGGTCTACCTTGCTAAATATTACACCTCCATATATATATATATATATATATATATATATATATATATATATATATATATATATACGTGTGTTTGTGTATATTTAGATATATGCGGGTGTTTGTGTATAGGTATTCACATAGATATATGTGTCAATATTCCAATAGGTGGGCAATGCACACACATACGTGTGTGTAGATGTATCAAGTTGATGGATGCATATTTATGTATGCAGCTGTGTGTATCTGGGCAACTTATTGAAATAGAGGTTTACCAGACTCAACTTGGATTTCTTTATATCAAAAAGAAAAAGTATATAAAGAGCTTCCAAGATCTGACAGAGATTGCATTTGTTTGGATTTAGTACTTCTGCCTACACTTTATAAAAAGAATTAACATTCTAGGGATATTGTGAGGTAATGATGGGGTTAGATTCAATCCTTGGAATCATTCCTGACCTGAGGATCATCATCTGATGTTGTATACACGGCTGATACTTTTGCAGCCCTGTGACGTGATGGCTAAAGTGCTGGACTGCAGCCTTGAAGTAAGCGACTTCAAACTCCAGTGCCACTGTTGTGTTCACTTTCAGACTAATAACCTTGGGAAAGGTATGAATACCCTTATCCTCCTAGCCATGGGTATCACGGCTGTTCTTCTATAAGGATGGATTTGGCATTAAATAACCCATGCCATTAAACAAAGAAACTAAACCAACTGCACTAGTTGTATAAAATCATCATATGTGATGTTTTACTATTATACATTGATTCATTCAGACCAGTTCTCTTGTGATTACTGATTTTTACAAGTATTTTGACTGAAGTTATATTTGCAAAGATGGATGGATAAGAAATGAAATGCTAAATTTTTTTTTTAAAACAGTCCCCTTGGCATTCAACACATTTATTCCAATGAATTTTCCATTGGTTGAAGAACTGCTGAAACTCCTCTTTTGATATGGTGTGACGCTGCAACAAATCTCTTTTATTGTCCTCCACATCTTCCAAATGTTTTGGTTGAGATGAATTTTCCATTTAAGAAAGAAGAAAAAGTTGTATGAAGCTAGAGTGGATCTGGTGAATATGGAGGGTGCTTAACTTGCACAATACTGTGTTGTGCCAAAAACTGCTGATCAAAAAGTATCAACAATTGGTACAGATTTATTTGTATTAAGCAAAGATCTGTTTATATTATTTCTTTTTATTGAAAGCATGTGGTGTAACCAACAACCTAAGTTCAATTCCTGGATGAGGTGGTTTTCATTTCACATAAAAGTATGAACCAATTATTCTCTCTCCAGTCATGAGTAAATAGTAGGGCAAACTGGACTCTTTAACCTATCTAGAAGAAGGAAAATCTGTTAAAAACTCTTCTTGTCTCATCCTGCTTGTGGGGGAGGGGTAAATATAAATATTATTTCCTAAATTTTGGGTTAAATTATATAATTTTTTTCACATTTATTTATACTGTTTTTAATTTGTTTAAAAATGAATAAAAAAAAACTTAAGAATTTGGGTGGTTACATGGTTTCAAGCATTCCTATGTAATAATTTTCAAAAAGATCTATTTAGGCCTTGAATAGGTACTATAATTCTGGGTCACTATGGACACGGGAGTAATGCCAATGAAGAAGTATTTCACATCAGTTACAGCTTAACATCATACCCAGGAAACCTTTCTTTTTTTTTCTTAATAAAGGATCCGGATCTTATCATTCTGCTGGTTAATGTGGTGACAGAATGATCCAAAGAAAGTGATATATATATATATATCACTTTCTTTGGCTCATTCTGTTACTATTAGTTCCATGTGTTTTGAAAGCAAAATGTTTGGAATGTATATTTTTTAAAAGAGCACGTTGGAAACTAATATATACATATATATAAATGTTAGAATAGCAGATATAGTCAATATTGCTTGGTGACATTCACTTTCTAGTTTAGACAATCATCAGACCATAGGCCAGAAACTGACTGTTACCTAGCATTAATGGACTGTATCAACACTGTCCTAACTGAAATATGCTCTATCTTCAATGGTGAGCACTCTTTATCTATAAATATAGCAAACTTTCTCTCTCATATATATATATATATATATATATATATATATATATAATTTTAAAATGAATAGGTCTGCAAATAAATTTGAATTTGGTACTTTAAATTTTTATTTTATATAATTGTGTGTAAAGCATAACGATACAATCAAGTCACAATATGATACATATCATGATACGTGTAATAGGAAAAACATAAACTGATTTTCTTAATACATCTTTATCATAGTAAAAACAAATAGAATCATCTCTGTATGCTGACAAGAAAATGATATGTTATGATTTTTTTCAACGTTTAGCTGATATTTTGGGTCTTGGTCTGTTTTAATGTATCCATTCCATTATAAAATGTCTTAAAATAGGTTTCAACTGTCAAATAAGCAATGTATCAAGATATTTTTTTCATTTGTCATGATAAGTATTATCAGTGAAAAAATTGATTCACTGGTGCCTCATTACACTTCTTATATAGAGAGAGATTCGTGCATGGCATAACAGTTATCATTGTAAGGAAATGAATTTGATGAACTAAGGAGAAAGGTGCCTCTTGTTATTAAGCCAATGGCCTAACATGTGTTACAATGTGGATGTTGACATGTGCATACTGGCTGGCTGCCAAGGGTAAAGTGAGTGTTGTGGATTCTAAAGCTTATATATATATATATATAAGCCTCAAGGGTCCTGCCTTCCCATTGGTCAAAGTGGGTCACATGATATGCCCCACATCATGTCTGTTGGGTAAGTAGTTTGCTGATGTTTAATGTGGACATGTACCATCCAATTTTGTTTTGCCCAGTCAGCTGGGGCTGCAGAATACACAGACTGCTTCTCTGCAGAGGGATAAGACCCCCCCCCCACTAACGGGTGTCCTGAAAATGACACTAAACAATCTGATGGTAGCAATACTAGAGCTTTGGGGAATGTGGAGTATTCTTTTATTGCCATTGCTCCCAGGTCCACTCTGGGCTGGAATGGTGAAACCTGTAGTATCTATGGGTCAAATAGAACTAAACTGTGTACTTGTGCTAAACTGAACTGGTTGAGATGGGACTGTTTTGGCATTTAAACTGTGTACTTATGCTAGACTGAATTGTTTGAAATAGAACTGTTTTTGTATGCTAAAGTGAATTGTTTGAAATAGAACTGTTTATATGTATAAAAATAAATTTGGCATTAAATAACCTACAATGATTGATATGTCATAAAACCAAACCAATTTTGTTGACCTGATGAAGAGTCAAGAATCATAACAAAACTGGACATGGACTATAACTCTAATACCATTGAGAAAGGTATGAACCCTCTTATACCCCTAGCCCAGTTGGCTGGAGCTGTATAATATGCTGACTACATCTCTGCAGAAGGGTAAGACCCACAAACAAATGTCCTAGATATAACACTAAACCATCTGATAATGAGGCTCCAGTCCTGGAGCTTTAGGGAATGTGGAGTACTCCTTCATTGCCATTTCTCCCAGGTCCACTCTGACTCAGAATGGTAGTACTTGTTAGAGTTCCAATTATGGATCAAATAAAATTGTTTAATCATTACTATTCTGGAAACCATTTAACTGTGGCAAATAGAACTAATTAGTGTTAGATAGCAATTATTGAAACCATTTAACTGTGTGGAAATAAAACTATTAGTGTTCTCAATACTTAATTTTGTGTAAACAAATGAACACTGGCTTGTGTGAGAATTGTTACCTAAAAACTATTCATTTACAAATCATACATATTCAATATATATGTAAACAGTATTTATTGAATATCATTGGTCCATTGGCCTAGCGGTTAGAGTGTTTACCAATGGCCCATGAGACTGGGGTTCAATCCCAAGTCAAGTCACACCAAAGACTCAAAAAATGGTACTCGATGCCACCTTGCTTAACACTCAGCATTATAAGATATGGATCAAGGGTAAAGTGAAAGGAGTAGCACCCTTCTCAACACCTAGGTATTGTAGCTATCGAAAAGGGAGCCTGCAAGTCACCCTCGACTATGGTCGCCAACTTTACTTATTTATTGAATGACCATCATATATGTGTATATATATATATATATATATATATATATATATAAGTAAAGTTGGCAACTTTAGTCGAGAGTGACCCGAAGGCTCCCTTTTCGATAGCTACTACACCAAGGTGTAGGGGAGGGCGCGACTCCTTTCCCTGGATAGCTCCACTTTACCCTTGATCTATACCTTATATTACTTAGTGTTAAACAAGGAGGTACCAAGTACCATTTTTAAAATCTTTGGTATGACGCGACCTGGGATTGAACCCAGGTCTCCTGGACTATTGGCGAACACTCTACCTACTTGACCAATCTATTGACTGTCTTTTTAACTCTGGCTCCTGCTGACAAACCCATGTTTAGCCCATTTGAAAACATTTTTTTATTTTACGAAAACATGCTTCTCTGTACACATCACATATTCTTCTGTAAACAAAAGCCTTTGTAAAAATGTAGTCTATGAAACACAATTAAGTGGTGATAACAAACTAGAGATGATCTCTCTTGGATCAACAGAGTGACTATGGAAAGAACAATGCAAAAATCAAAAAGTTTCTTTCATAAACAAACAATATGGAAATAGCACAAAACTAGATACATCTGCGAATTTAAAGAAAACCTTAGGAAGGAACCAGAGGTCAAATGGGCTAATCTAAAAAGAGCTTATACTTGTAATGAGGGTTTGAGAAATTGTAAATTGTGCTTCGAAGAGAAATACTAGTTTTCTGGTAAATATTTCTAGAGAAATATTCATTTTCTTGATTCAAATAACTTACCAAATAAAAGATTAGTATTGGTTGCTAAATGTTGCCATGAAAGTAAATATTTCTTTGTAGTTTAGAGCCTGATTGAGCTGCATGTCTTAGAATGTTGACATGTCACGTGACTCCAAAAGAGTATATATTTGTTTAGTTGAATACATCCAGATTAGGTATGTTGAATATGAACTCACCTGAGGATCAACAATTTGAAAATGTGAATTGTTTTTAACCTGTTTTTGATTACCTTATTTTATACATAAAAGATATTGTAATATCGCTCTACATTTTTATGCATAGACCACTGTAAAGATTTTACAGGTTAAAAAATGCTTTTTGCATTAAATTCAAATCCTAATTGTGTGTGTGCATGTATATATATATATATATATATAGCCTCAGTTTTACCAGTAAAAAATACATCAACAGTATCACATTATCTCAACATATATGGCAGATAAAAGATGAAATAGGTAAATCTCTCATAATAAAATGGCATATTGTGAAATAGTCCAAATGTACAAAAAGCAGTTATAATAATTGCAGATTATAGAAGAAAAAATTATGTATTCTGGAAGAAATCACTGAACAAAAAATGTCAATTGATTTCTAAGTGTAGACACATTAACAGATTTCTTCTAGGTCACTTACCATCTGATTGATTTCAATATGTATTCTACTTGTATTTGGACTGTTCAGATTTCTGTAATCAATAAATTATAGATTTTTTCTTTATGTGCTTGTGTATCACATGAACAAATATCATTTCATGTGACAAATTTATTCAAACTTTAAATGTGTTTGATTAGCCACTTTTTCTCTTATTTCCATTTGATGATTATGTGATACAAATGAAAATTTAAGTAACAGACTTTAAAAGGACAGAATTTAGATATTTTATGTTTTTAGACTTGTATTGCTATACTTGCATTATACACTTTTTAATGAATTTTTCTTATTTGCATTTTATTTTGTATTTTATCTCTCTCTCTCATATATATATATATATATATTTATATATATATATATATATATATATATATATATAACTACTCCTCTTACTGAGCAGGATGCAACATAGGGTTAATTTTTAAGCAGAGTTTAACAGGTTTGAATTCAGAGTTTTGCTTCTCCCAGACTGGTTGCCATCCTACTATTTAACTATAGCTGGAAGGAGATTTGTTGGATTCATACCTTTCCAAAGGGTATTAGCACTATGTGTGTGTGTGTGTATGTATATATATATATATATATACATGCACACACACACAGGGTAGTTTTAAAGTAACTCTCTATTATGTTTTCTTCTCATATTCATTTCTTGTAAAAATTATTGTTACAAAATGAATCATAAAAATTTTAGAATAAGGAGTTACTTTTTAATCAGTGTGTGTGTAATATAATATAACAAAGAAAATGAGTTTGTTTTTTGTTTGTTTTTTAATGGAAAAAAAAATTATTGAGTCATAGTAAATATTGAAAAAGTGCTCAATATATATGTAGAGCTGGTTTTGCAAAGCAAATAAGTAATAGAAGCTTACAATGGGGTTTCACTGAGAAGGATCTTTAGGAGAAACTGCCTGCAGAGTTTTCCTTAAAGATTATTTTCATTGAAACCCAGGCAGCACACCTCTGTTATATATGAATCAGGACTAATACTTTTTGTGGGGGAAGGATTATTTTTATTCATTTGATTCAAATGATAAAACAAAATTTTGGATGGTGAAATATTTCACTATTTCTTTAATGGAGTGTTTAAAAATGTTGTGTAAAAATCAATAGGACAGAACTTTTTGAGCTACAGTGTTGAAAAGCTAAACTGAAAATGTGACCATCTTTAACTTGATGCTGTCATTTAAAAGATCTAAGTGAGGTTATGAATTCCCTGATTTATCTTGCATCTCTGCAGAGGAGTAAGACTCCTCAGTGAGTGTCCTGAGTAGGACACTAAACTCCATTTGATGGTGAAGCTCCTGTCCTGGAGCTTTGGGGAATGTGGAGTACCCTTTCATTGCCATTACTCCCTGGTCCACTCTGACCTGGTGTGGTAGTATTTAAAAAAAAAAACTGTTCAATCATTTACTAAGGATTATTATTATTAATTATTTGAAACCGTACATCTACATGCAAATTATTTATATTACATAACCAGATAAATAGAATCATATGTGAACAAATAATATTTGTACCATTTAACTGTGTACAAACAAATGATTATTATCAAATATAATTATTATTGCTAGATAGGAATATTTGAAAATATTTAACAGTGGGCAAACAAATGAGAGCTAACAATTCATTTAAAAATGATGTTACTTACAAACTATTTGCTTACACATCCTATATATATGTATATAGGATTTGGCATTAAATAACCCACAAGAGTTGATATGCCATAAAACATCAAACAGCAACATAGTAGTGAAAGAGTTTAAACCTAGTCTATTAAAACCTTTTTGATATATATATATATATATATATATATATATATATATATATATATATATATTTCCCCTCTCACCCCCAAGTATTCAAATCAATATACCTAACCAAATTTTTTCTTTTTTAATATTCTGAATCAAATGTATTCAGCTGTTGCACAATTTGATTGACAAACATTTTATTTTAGCTTTGCAGGTTTTCATTGAATTTGCATTATGGATTTTCAAAGTATTATTTTATTGAAAGTATATTCTTATGAATTTCTGTGTAACCTCAACAAAATGTTACTGTAAGCAGTTGACTTATTAGAATGATGCACTGGGGAAAAAAAGAAGAAAAAAAGACTTTCAACAATTTTGCAGTGTATCAATATCTGTCCTCAGATTACAAACACTACACAGCTGCCAATCATGGAGTTGGCATCGGAAGTTCTTCTGCTATGGTATTATAAAATATTACTTACCAGTCAAATTATCTATTATTAAAAATATATAACATTGAGTCAATTTTATTAAAGTTTAGGATAATTATTTGTTAGAAGTACTTACCCATATTACATAAAGATCCTGAGATGGTCAATATAAAAATAAAGAACACAGTCCCTTTTATTAAAGTTAAGGATTATTACTTATATCTTAAGGATATTTTCTTTGTTTTTATCATAAATTTACAAAGGGGTTACTGATTTATTTACACAGAGCATAGTGCATGGAAGATGGCTTTAGGTTTATTGAAAAATCTCAGATATCCTTGAAAAACCCTAAAAATGAATAAATATTGAATTATATGATTTTCCAGCTAAGTGGAGACTGTAGTTTAAAACTAATTTTTTTTTTTAAGCCTTTCTTTAATTTTTGTTTTTTATAGGACCATTGAGATGAAATGGATCCCCTCACAATTTGACACTTGGTCTTAACAGAGAGGGTCTATATGTGTATAGGGAGAGAGAAGGTCATCTGCATTTTGTAATGATTACCAAAAGAATGCTGTATGATAGGCACCATTTTAGGGCCAGGGGGTCAGTGAGATATAGTGGGTGAAAGATGGATCTCATCAGTCTGAACTGACTCTCTAAGTATAATTTAAACCTTTTCAGGCATCAAAAATAACTATACAGATAGGCAGTCTTTTAGTGAATCATAATATGATTTAATTAAATGTGAATAATTATTTTGATAAGACAAATATTTAATTAATCTTTTCTTTTGGAGTTTGGAAATATGAATGCTGTATGTTTAGTTATGTCTTGCAGCAATATGGCTTTCTGTTGACTGTTTATTGTTAGAGACACCCTCTCAATAAGAACCAATTCTTTTTTTCACGAGAAAACTTTCTTTTTACATTTAAACCTTTCCTTGGGTCCAGTAAGTATAACAAATTTAACAGCTCAATACCAAACTATGATGGTCATTCAATAAATTTAATTTTTTTTTTCTTCTTTTTTTTTTCTTCTTTTTTTTAAAGAAATTTTGTCCATAAATATAAACTCTGCATTGTTTGGAATTGGTTGAAAGCAAAAAGTTTCATCTTGAAAAATTTGTTCTAGTGCTCTAGGCTTGAACAGAGGTCTGTCATAAGATTTTTGGTGGTTGAGAAATACAAACTATATGAAATTTACAATAGAATATATGATGTATATGAAGAAGCATGTTTTAGTCAAAAATACGCTTACAAATGGGCTAAACATAGATTTGCCACTATGAGCCCGAGTCAAAAAGACAATCTATAAACACACCGACTCTTTAGTAAAGAAGGACATCCTGACAGTCGAGGTGTAACGGTCTTCCCACATATTGATATAGGTTTTATTACTGTAAATTAAATGTGACTTTTTTCCTTGTTATAAGTCAAAGTTGTGACAATTTCTTATTAAAAATTGTCTTTTTTTTATTTATTTTTTTTTATTATTATTAGATAGTCACCAAAATTTCAGCTTCCCAATATAAATAAACTCATAAGATAAAATCCTGTTTTACTTACACAGTAAATATAACTTTAAAATTCTTCTGCCCTTTTGGCCATGGGTGGTGACCTGTGATACTTAAGGATGGAATCTTGATGGTTGAGCAGTACTTGTCCAAGTAACTTGAAACACATCACTTTGGCCCTTACTGGGCTAGACGGTCTGTCAGACAAACCCGATCCAATCAATTGGTTAGTTGTGTCAAGCCTTAACACCAATATGTTTTATCCCAACCACACTTTTCAGTCTGCACCAGCAGCAAACTCCCAATCATTATCTTTTTGATGCTAGAAGGTGGTGACGTAGGGTCAATCACATTGAGAAAATAGGTTTTTGACCACTGCTAAACTACATAGTAATTAGTAGTGTCTACTGAAAACCTGAAATTGGCACAGGCTCAAAAACCCACTCCTAGCTTGAATGTACTGGTTGTGCATCCCTATATTAAAAAACTACCCTTTGCTGAATTTCAGCTAGCACAAACTCAATGAGTCATAAATAAAGAGAAATCCAATGAGGTAGTCCAAGGAAAAACACACATGGAATCTACCACTCAAACATGAACCATTCCTCCTAAAAGTGGAAAATCTCCTCCAACAAAACAGCTCTTACATAAGTCTTCAATCCATCTACCAAAAACCTTCAAAGACAGCCTAAAAACTTGTCTCTTACAAAACCACAAGCTTGCATTAGCCAAGCTGGAAAAATACATATAAACACCAAAATGTACAATGAAAGACCAGGAAGTACATTCAAACTGCCCTCAGTCAAATTCAATACAGTCCCCTCAACTTCAAGAACAAAGTCACCTATAAGAATGAATAAACACTGCAATGCTCAAGGATCAACAAAATCCTTACAAAGATCCTATAATATTTAAAGTATAGATAGTGACACTGACTGAAGAGTTGCCAATCTAGAAGATAAAATAACTACAATACTTGAAAGCATTTAACTGTGTGTAAAAAGATGAGCTCAATCTCTTTTTAAATGGTACCTACACACCATCCACTTCAAAAGTAAAAATGCAATCATCGACAAACTAATCTCTTACATATCACATATATCTGTTAAATGTGTGCATAAAAATGACTGATGTTAAATTGTTACTGCTACATTGCAATAATTGAAACCATTTAACTATGTGAGAAAATGAACTCGGGTTCATTTAAAAATGTTACCAGCAAAATGTTTACAAATCATATGTATTTAATATATATGTATAAACTGGATTTGGCATCAAATAACCTACTAGGGTTGATATGCCATAAAACCCAACCAATCCTCTTTTAAAATTTTTGAAGGGTGGCGTGGATCAGCATAGAAAGAGGAATTGGTAAACTGAGTTTGTTTCAGGTGGAGTGAAGGTTATTTGCATTCATTTCATACTAACTCCAAATGTGAAAGGCATGAATCCATTTTTCCCATCAGTTAAGTGTAAAATAGTGAGACAGATTGATCCCTGAGCATTGGTGGTGGAGAACCAGTGTTGAAGAATGAAAACTCTGAATTCAAACTGTGTAGAAAGGCAATGTGAAAACCATTCCATTCGTTCAAGAAACAATCATGAGAATATGCAAATTATTGGTAAAGGAATCTGTGGAGCACAATTTAGGCCAAAAATTCTGGATAGGATGCAGCATTTACCTTTTTAACACTATTTAGTCTTTTGGATTCTTTATACACTAGTGGTGGGGGAAATATAGATTGATTAAGAATTTTAAAAATATTGTTTTTCATGAATTAAAAATTCAATATTAAGTCTTTAATTAAAATCCACTTATTAAAAATACAGTTAGTCCATAATTAAAAAGGCAATATTATTATGTGCTTAATTAAAAATACAATATTATGTAAAGAAAGAGAAAAAAGTTATGTTCTTTTTTTTAACTCTCTAATATAAAAAAATATGTTTATTTATTGTGAGAGAAAAAATAGGCATTGACCATAGATCACAGTAAAGAAGTATGGTTGATTTGTTTTTTTAAACTTATTGAATAATATGAATAGATCTGCACACTTTCCCAGGTGGATGACACGTATAGATCATTAAAGTATTTAGTCTATTAATTTTAATTCGGTTATAGTGGCCAGGTGGAAAAAAAAAAACAGTTGTATTGGTAATTAAGAATTCCATGTAAAAAATGTCTGCACACTTGTCGATAAGAGAAAGGCATGACATTGTAGATAGATACAAAGCTGACATAGAATCAAACAGTTCCATGTAGGTAAACTGATGCGGATAGACTTGGGTACATAGATAGATATGAACAGACTTGGGTGGATAGATAGATGAATGTGCTCAGACTTTAGTGGGTGGATGGATAGATGTGGATTTTTATAAAGCTTCAGATGTATTCAGCTAGAGAAATTCATGTCCTGAAATATTTTTTTCAAAATCTTGTTTTATTAACTACAATGTCTTGATTCTGTCATGCAACACTTAACAATTTTTTTTTTCTTTTCTTTTTCTTTCATTTGATATTTGCCAAGTTGTTTTCTATGAACTGTATTATTTTCATTGTTAAAATACTGACATTTTTTTTTTTTTTTTTTTTTTTTTTTTTTTAAATCCAGATTTGCTGTAATTCTCCCTCTTCTCTCTATGACAGTTGCATTTTCATATTAGAATTTTTTTCTTGAAATGTCAAACAAATTTACTCATTTTTTTTTTCTTTTCTTTCCCTTTTATATTTTTAACTTAAAGAAATTTACTAATCTTAGTCTGGCATAAGGCCATAATAATAGAAGGTTCTAAAGAGGATCAAACTTCTTTTGGTACCTTAAGAGAAGTGGTATTGCCAGGATTAATACAAATAAATCTTCACACCCTCTCTCTCTCTCTCTCTTTCTTGCATATACACACACTGTAAAACTCTCATTGTAACAGTCCATGATGATAATGATGCTTCTATTTAGGAATGTGTGACAGGTTCTCATCAGCATTTTTATAGTTTAGTTATTTCCCAATGTGTTTTATTAAAGAATCTGGATGGTTTAAAAAGGGCACTCAGTGGGAACACTGATCCCCACAAAATTATTCAGTTTCAAATTGAACTGGATCTTACTTTAACACTATTTTTTAATAGTATTTTAAGTGCGTTGCTCTAATAAAAATCTCTGTATGATGTGTCATTTTTACTGGGTTACAGTTACATTATAATCATAACTTGGGTGGATTGATAGATGTGCCCAGCTATGGGTAAATAGTAGGGTGGACTGAGATCTTTAGTCTTGGTTTGTCAACCAATCTAGAAGGAAAATTATGAATTAAAACCAGCTTTACTCCACATAAAAATTGACCTTATGTCACATCCTGCACATGGCAGAGTGTGTGGGAAAATAAATACATTACAGTCATAATGTGTGTGTGTGTGTGTGTGTGTGTGTGTGTGATTGCTTTTTACAATTTAGATGTTATCCAAAACTGAACGTAAGTAGAAAAGGCTTTTTTAGCTCTACCCTTTGTAAGTAGTACTTTTTTTTTTCTTTTCTGAAATTGTTCTCTTTCACAAAGGGACTATTTTGAAGGAAATCAGAAAAACTAATTATATGTTGGGTTAGGGCTTTTTTTCTAATTTAATTCTTTTTAATGGCCATTCATCTATTTGGTAGCACCTGGGACCATCCGACTGGAGTAAAATAAAGTTAGCAAAAAAAATAAATGAATAAATCTAGTATAACTAATTAATTTGTGCACAAAAGAAAAAGTTTAAAAAAAAAAAAAGGCAGAGAGAGAGAGAAAGAAAATGGTAGATTTTGGTGAATCTGACAAGATGATAAATATAAGTGGAAAAGGGAGTAAACTAAACACTTAAAAAGGGGTTTAGTAATAATTTTTTCTTTATTCAAGGAAGAACTTCAGTCTAAAGAAGTTTGATTTATCCACTTTCCATTTATTTTTATCACATGCATATATATATATATATATACACACATGCACACAGAGAAACGCACACCTGCCAAAACACTGTATTTTTGTAGAAATCCAGTGATATATTGGATTTTAATAGTTTTTGGTGTTTAATTAACAAATGATGAAATTTTAAAAATAAATAGTGCTATTCAAAATTCTGAAGATGGGTTTTATATATATATATATATTCATTATTTGAAAAGGTTATTAATTATGTATAGTCTTGATTTTTTTTGATTTTTTTTTGATTTTTATTTTTTTTATTTATTTTATTTATTTGCATATTTTAAAGATAATTCAAAAAAGAAAGTTATTCCATTTTCTTTTCTATCTCTCTCTCTCTTTATATATATAATTTAGGCAGCAAATTGTTATCTAGACAAGTTCTGTTAAATACCATGGACTGCCTCTTTTCATGATCTTTAAGTGAAGACGTTCAAGTCTTCTTACTATTCTTCGTATTTCCGGGTCGAGATATCTATATTGGCCATACAATAACCACACTCTCTCGTCACCTTACCTACCGCCTTTCTGACATAGTTAGTTAAGTTGGCGACCATAGTCGAGAGTGACCCGAAGGCTCCCTTTTCGATAGCTACTACACCAAGGTTTGGGGAGGGCCCTACTTCTTTCCCTGGATTGCTCCACTTTACCCTTGATCCTTACCTCATAATGCTGAGTTTTAAGCAAGGTAGCATCTAGTAACATTTTTTTAGTCTAAAACAGCATATACTGACAAAGCATTATAAAGACACTGACAAACTCAAATCCCTAGACATAAAAAATTTTTTTATTAACAATATAAAAATCATAAAAATAACAATGAAAACCGTTTACAAATCCTCGAAGCAATAACTATGAAAAAATGAAAAATAAAAAAACGCTACAAATAAGATAACATTCACCACAAGTATAAACACATTAAACGTATTCAACAACTAACCACCCATCCTAACAGAATGAACCAACCCCATCTATAATTCATTATTTAAAAAATGCTACTCCGAATTGATATAAAACTCACAATTTTCAAAACAACATACAATTTACTACCTCGGAAGATGACCAGTGAAATGGTCGAAAGCGCTTGGGCTAATAAAGGTTTTTTTCTCCACCATCTCGGCCCGGAAATACGAAGAATAGTAAGAAGACTTGAACATCTTCACTTGAAGATCATAAAAAAGAGGCAGTCTGTGGTATTTAACAGAATTTGTTATATATATATCTATAGTTGGTGACCCAATAGCTAATATACTGAGGTGTAGGGAAGGGCGCTACTCCATTCCCTAGATTACTTCACTTGATCCGTACCTTATAATGATGAGGCGGCATCAAGTACCATTTTTTTGAGTCTTTGGTATGACTCCATCTGGGATTGAACCTCGGTATCCTAGGCCATTGGCTAACACTCTAACCATTATACCAATTACTAGGTACATTCACCTAGTGATTGTTGTGTTCGCAAATAGTCTGGTAGACTAGTGTTTAATCCCAGGTCGAGTCATACCAAAGATTAAAAAAATGGTACTCAATGCCGCCTTGCTTTATAAGGTACGGATCAAGGGTAAAGTGGAGCAATTCAGGAAAAGGAGTAGCGCCCTCTCCTACGTTTCGTTGTAATAGCTATTGAAAAGGGAACCTTCGGGCCGCCTTAAACTAAGTAAAGTAAAATTTTTGTTTTCATGTTTTTAAGGTCTTACTTTTTTCAATGGAAATGTAAGGATAATATTTATTTATTGACTTTATGAAAAGAGAAAAAAATTCCCATTCTCTCTCTCTCTCTCTCTCTCTCTCTCTCTCTCATTTGATAGTAATCGTAAAATTTAAAATCGCGGAAAAAAAAAAGACTAATATTTTTTTAATTCTAAATCAGCCTCATTCATTATTATTACATTACATCCTCAAAAATCATATATATATATGATGAACATTTTTCTAAATTTTTTGTTTTCCTGTTTTGTGTTTTTTTTTGTTTCGTTTTTTTTTTACTGATGAATATTCTCGTTATGGATGTCCAAACGAGGAGAAATTATTTTCTCAACACGATAATTGATATTTGTCGTCTGCGAAACAACTTGTTCAGGATGAGTGTATAAGTGTATAAATTTTCAAAAATTTTCATAAATAACTTTCCATACCAGATTAATATAAATTCAGATTAATACCAGATTAATATAAATTCAGAAAATTGCTAAACATTTACAAAATTCTACTTGAATATCAACTTTAATATTTGCCTCAACCATTTTGAAATTTCACCCTGAAATTTAATACTTAACTCATAATCAACATTTATAAAAATTAATAAATTCTTGTTATTTATGAACAAATGAAACAGATTTTCTATTGAAATTGGAAAATTTATTAACTAAGAAATTGTAATCCATAACACAGATTATTACGTCTTTAGGTCATCATACTGTATTAAGCCAGGCCTACTTACTTGTGTTTGTTTACGTTTTGCTACGGAAAACAACTTAAGAACTAATCTAGTAAGGCTGGATAACCGATGTTTCTTTATTTCATGCCTGAATTTGTTGACTTCGATTTTTTTATATCTTTTTTAGCAAGTGCGAGTTTTTGTTCATACTTTTATTTATATATAATATTTTTCATTTAGAATGCACTGCAATTTGATAATTTGAACTAATACCACTGGATTACATTGTTATAATTTAACTGTTCAATAGTGAATCATCTTGTGTATTATTTGGTAGACGACACAATTTGGGGGGGGGGTCTTTTTGTTAAGATTTTTTTAATCGCCTAGGTCAAGGACGTTGACTGACTTTTTCTTTCTCTCCCTCAAAAAGAGAAAAAAGTTGGCTTTTTTTCTTTTCTTTTTTTTTTTTTTTTCAGCGGAGTTCTTTTCCTTTAATTACAGGCAATGTTTGAACTTCGGGTAAAATCCTACTTTATTACTCTTTCAATATAACATTTATGTTCAAACCATATTCAAGTAAATTTTTTTTTTTAAATCGTAATATTCCATATTATTCACTCTGTTCTCACTGGATGCTCCATACTACTGGCATTGTGTCACAACTAAGCTAAACTAAGTAAATAACTTATTATTCTAACTCTAAACCAAGGCATGTCTTGCCAGTGTGTCTTAAAATACACTTAGAATACTTCAGGTTAGTAAGACCCCCACCTCTACAACAAAAGGCTATTATGTCCTGGATAGACACTAAACTGTATCCAGAGGTGAAGCTCCAGTTTTGGAGATCTGGGGAATGATGAGTATCCCTTCATTGCCATTACTCCTAGGTCCATACGTAGAAGTATTTGTTAGGGGCCTATCTATGAGATCCATTGAAATTAGTAGTATTAGATAGGAATACATAATATCATATAACCATGTGCCAAAAATTTAAGAAACTCAACAAAAAACCTAGATATAAATGTACAATGAATATAATTCCCTAACATCTAGGCATAAAATAATCCCAGACAGGTTCAACTCAATCAAAAGCCATAACCATTTTCTCAAAAAGAAAGATTTAAATTATAAACCATCCTTGATGATTGCATTAAATATTTTAAAAAAGCTTAGTAAAAACATCACTGATTTCCTTAAGAATTAAGCCAACAAATTCATTAGTGCTAATAATGCTGTAGAAGGTTCTATCAATCTCCACTAGATCATGGGTAATCATCCTGGTTATATACTTATAACAAAGGCAAATTGTTGGTTTTTTGCCTTATGTTAAGAAAAGGAGTAAAACAAATGAGTTGACGAGAATATTGATGAGTTCCAAAAACTTTCATGTCAGCCTGAGAGATAACCCTGTACTGTGGGTCATACAAAGGGAAGAAAGCAGTTGCGGATGTTAGAGCAGGAATTAAGCATCAAACTTGAAGCTTCGAGGACCAGTTGGTCTAGAAGAAATGAATAAATGATAAAGGAATGATCTTCTAGAGAAAAAAATGGTCCAAAAATTGAATGCGCTCTCCCCATGTTGAAGTTGGTCTGTTCTGCTGCTAGAATGAGTGAGGAAGAGGGTGAAAGAGTGTTTGTGTGGCCTTTTATATTACCTGGGAAAGTCATCCAAGTAGAATGGCTTAAATCATCCTCATTGGACGAAAATATAAATCAAGACCTCAACAGCCAAAATAATTCCCGTGCTAAACAATAAATTTGAAATTATTTCTTTCTGCTACATACTCACTCTTGTATATCAATTATTAGAAATTATTAACCAATTGATCCTACTGTATTTACAAACTAGATATACTTTAGTTCTACTGATGAATTTATACAAATCTTAAACTCTTATTGAACAAACAATGGCATTTTAACTTTTTTTTGCATGACAAATCTCTTCCCTAATTTACTTGGCAAAAAAACTGTTGATATAATAAAAGACAAAGAATAAAAATTCCTCTCTTTGACCTCCTAAAATCAAACCTGTTATTCTATATGAATTTCTCTTAATTTGTACAACACAAATTACATTTTATGATCACCATAGTAACATCTACACATACTGATGGCATATCAATGGGGTCTCCTTTGGGTCTTTGTTTTATTCAAATTATTACATGACCCATTTAGACAACAAAATCTTCAACAAGTATGTTAAACTCATATCATGAAATAAAAATCCTAAAAGGAGCACATGATTAATAAAGTCCCTTTAGTTGATTTTAATAGTTATAAATTTACAACCTTCGTTTATAAAAACCTATTAGCAATAACTCCTTCCTCTTTAACTGCCACAGTGAATGCCTCCAAAAATATGATAGCTGTAATTAAAAAAACTTGAATAATCAAACCAAACTTATTTCTGCCTCACATATTCTATCCTACAAAGAATCAAATAACATTAAACAAACACTAATAGATAATAGATTTCCTAACCATATCATAGATAAACAAATAAAACTAACTTTATAGACTTGTTTTAATAGTACGAGGATCATTAAATAAGTTTCCAGACTTTTTTCGTATGGGCACTTCTATTGATAGTATACACATGAAACTTTAGTCCCCTTCGAAGTTATCTCCTCCGGCTGCAATGCACTTATTGTACCATTCCAACAACTTCTGGAAGGCCCTATGGAAGTCCTCTTGTGCGAGCATGTCAATGACTTTCGTCACAATCTCTTTCATCTCCTCAATTGTCTCATAAAGACAGCCTCTGAGCTTAGGGAATAACAAAAAGTCACAGGGAGCAAGGTATGGACTATAGGGAGGGTGAGTAACTGTCTTGATCCCCATCTTGGTCAAATAGTCTGTGACAAGGATGGAGTTATGGACTGGTGCATTGTCCTGGTAGAAATGCCACTGACCCGATTTGAAGAATGCTGGCCTCTTCCGACGGAATCTCTTCCTGAACTCCCTTAAAACCTCAACATAGTAACCCTAACCCTAACCCTTTGGTCAATCAACTCTGGTGTATTGACTTCCTTACTCCTCCCATACCTCTCATCATGCCTCCCAGTCTCCCTGCCTTCCTTGAATCTCTTATGCCACTCCAAAACTGATGCTCGCTTCATGCAAGATGCTCCAAAAGCAGTCTGAAGCATTCCATACATTTCTGTGGCTGCATTTTTTCCAAGTTTAAGACAGAATTTTATTGCATGTCATTCTTCTAAAGTGTCCTCACGTCCAGATTGCATTTTTGAAATTCACCAGCTGTGACAATCAGGCTTTAGTAGGGTGTATTCCAATTGCTGCTGTAGCTGTTCATTTGAAGCTGAAATCATAAAAATTGGTCAGTCATCTCATAAGATGTATAGCAATAACATATTCAATTTTCAAGAGTCTACGACAATTTTAAATGCCTGTATAAAAAAAGTCTGGAAACTTATTAAATGATTCACGTAACTCAAACAATAATCCGAATAAAAAAAATATTAATCTATTTTACTCTAACTAAATACATTCCAACTATAAACCTGATTAATCAGTAATTAAAAATATTATACATCACCTATTGGTAACAAATGTCTAAGACTTATCATATACAATGACAAATTTAAACCGGTTAACCTTATAGTCACTAATAAAAATAATTATCATCATGGTTTTGACTACAGCACTGAATTCCCTCTCTTTCTTACCATCTGTATCTATCAGCCATTCCACCTGGCAGGTCTTGTAGACTGTGACCACACAGAGCTGATGTAAGTCTTTGTTAGTTAATCAACACTGGTACATCCTTGTATAGGAGACCATAAAAGAATGTCACTTATGAGTTTGCAACACATCACTCAATAAGTCCCTGGCCTGACATATAACTGACACAACAAATAAAAACCCATATGATTTTTATAAAGTACTAACTTTCAAATGGCACGTGTCAAAATTTGAGCCCAATCGGATTATTAATTTACAAATTACAGTTATTTAAGTGGCCTATTGTGTAGAGTGTTCACCAATGACCCAGGAGATCAGGATTCAATCCCAGGTCGAGTCATACCAAAAACTCAAATAGTGGTACTTGATATCTCCTTGCTTAACATGCAGCATTATAAGGTATGTATCAAGGGTAAAGTGGAGCAATCCAAGGAAAGGAGTAGTGCCTTCCCTTATACCTCAGTGTAGTAACTATTGAAAAGGGAGCCTTCGAGTCGCCATTGACTATGGTCGCCAACTTTTACTGTTGCTAATTTTCAAAACAATGGAAAAATCTGAATTTCATGTGTTGATAAAGCATCGCTTTCTTATAGGAAAAATACTGTTCAAGCAAATCAATAGTTTGATAAGTGTTATTCAGATTCTGCTCCTTTGGAAACAACAGTTAAGAAGTGGTATGCTTGTTATATAGTCATCGGCTGATTCATGCAGAAATATACACATATATGTTGGATACATACCGATGCAATAATAATTAAGACGCCCGATGATAAAGTCGCAAGAACAAACGACGCACGCAAGGAAGACTTCTTTATAAAATATTTTACCTCACATCTTTATTTGTAAGTTTTCGAAAAAGGGTTACTCAAAGTTTGCATGTGAGAGAGAGCTGGAGACCGAACATAACTGAAATATTTTGACCTCAAAGTTATGGCTGTCAGCGTTGTGTCTTTCTCGTTCTTCATGGCTGCTCAACCGGACCCTGGAGTAAACTCTTCTGTGTGCTGGCTTTCCCTACTACATCGCGTCTACCTCCATCTTCCACTGTACTGCTTGCCCTCCTTCTCGCCTATCTCCCCCTGTCCTCAATTCGTCGGCCTCATATTACCTTCAAACTCCCACACAGTAATATAGACATGCCTCAACGCCTGCGCAACCTCTCCCAATTTCCAGCGACCGGGATGTGTCACTTCCTTCCGGTGCACCACCTTGAATGGCATTTTTGGCCGGGTCAAAAGGTCAAAACATAACATGCTGACTTTAAACATGGTCATGCAGACACAAATGATGCTGAACACCCAGGTTGCCCAAATTCTACAGTTGTGCTGCAAAACACCAAAAAACTCCCTAACTCGTTTTGGCCAATCATAAATTGAAGTTGCATAAAATACCAGAGGAGTTGAAGATATCAGAAGGCTGTGTATTCACCATCTTGGATAAACATTTGTCAATGAGAAAGTTGTGTTCAAAGTGGTTGCCATGTTTGCTCACAGTCGATCAAAAACAACCACACGTTGACAATTTAGAGTGTTGTTTGCAACTGTTTCAATGCAACAAAAAAGAGTTTTTGTGTGAATATATGACAATGGATGAAACATGGATCCACCACTTCACTCCAGAGTCAAATCAGCAGTCAGCTGAGTGGACAGCTGCAGGTGAAAGCCATCCAAAGCAACCAAAGATGCAAACATCAGCAGACAAGGTTTTGACCTCTGTATTTTGGGTTGTACAAAGTATTTTGTTCATTGATTACCTTGAGAAAGGAAGAACCATCAATAGCAAATATCATATATCATTATTGGTACATTTGAAGGAAGAAATCGCAAAAAAACTGCCACAAATTAAGTCAATACACCCTGTCACAAGTTGATCGCAATAATGGCAAAACTACATGAATTGCACTTCAAACTGCTTCCACACCCACCCTATTCTCCAGATCTGGCCTTCGCCAACTACTGGCTGTTTGCAGACCTTAAAAGAATGCTCCAGGGAAGGAGATTTGGCTCCAATGAAGAAGTGATATCGGAAACTGAGGCGTATTTTGAGGCCAAAGACAAATCATTCGACAAAAAAGGCATCAAATTGTTAAAGAAGCATTGGAATCTATGTATCACCATAGAAGGAGAGTGTTGATGAATAAAGTCGAATTTTACCTAAAAATTGTTGTTTGATTAGTTTGGCCCGGGACTTATTGATTGATGTGTTACCTTGCTTCTCTAGTAGTGCTTCACATGTCTTGTTCATCTTACTTTGATGGTTTGTGAGATAAGGGTAGGTGGTCATACAGCTGATTTTTTTTTTTCTTCTTTAGTCACTGATAGTAGTGCACCTTGAAAAACACTGTTATGGTAAACTGAATTCTCTATCCCATTGGAAGATTGTGTCAACAACACTAAGAATAATACAACAACACTTAATTTCTACATTTGACATACAATGACCACTTTCTCCTGCAGACCAAGTTGCCATTTATCTAATGCTAACACCATCTGTATATACATCAATAAACACATCTTACAGGACCACAACACCTCCATAAATAATAGAAACATTTTAGTGGATAACATGAAAATCCTATAGAGCACAAACTATAAAAAAGACTTCAAATACTAGAAGCTATTGTTATTTTAAAAAAAATACACACCCAACACTTAGCAAAATCTGTTTCAGCTTAGGATCAGCATTACTTAAATTTATCTGACATAGGTGCATAGTTCTATAGTCTCTGCAATTCATAGTCATTTGATCTTAATCTGTGATTTCTACACGTTGAATCAGAATTAATAAACTATGCATTCAAGCATGTCAACTGCACACTATAAACACTCTGATTGAATCACAGAAAACATCTCATAATCTATGGCATGGTTATACTCACATCCTCAACAATAACCAGTGAAGGTCGAAAGAATGTACTCAGGTTATATCAGATTTTTTAACAATACTAGACAACATCTCATGAACATAAAAGCAAATAAAAAACCTTAACTCTAAATCCTTGTCTGTCATCTTGAATAAAATATGCCTACGAGAAAATCTACTGCCTAAACACATTATATATATATATATATATATATATATATATATATATATATATATATATAAATAATATGCACACTGACTGAAAATGTAACTCCCTATAAAATAGGGAGTTACTTTTCAATTACCCTATATATTACTGGCAAGTCTACTCTGACAAGGAGTGGTAGTACTTGTTAGGGTCTCTTCTATGGGTCAAATAAATCTGTTAGAAAATTATTTATATGCAATAGGAATACTTGATTCTAGATTATTGTAAATTATTTGAATTAAGAATAGTTACCTGTGGCTATAGTTCTTTACTTAGGATTATTATTAGTTACTTGAAACCATGTAACTGTATGCAAACAAATGACTAGTATTAAAAAGGAATAATTACTTGAAACCAAATAATTATTCATATATATATATATATATACACACACACACACACACATTTCTGTCTAATTCAAGCTGCAATGAAAGCAGCAGTGTGTGCAGCTGAAATACTGAACAACAATTCTGTAAACAGTAATCTAGGTGTCACCCACTATGGATAGTGTCAATTGGTACTGCTGCACCGTAGCACCTTAGTGTTGCCACTGAGTATTGACATTTTTTGGTAATTTGTCTACAATCCACACTCACTCACTCACACTCTCTCTCTCATGAATTTTTAGAAGTGGAATGTGAATATTTGTAAAAGAAATTGTACCTGAACACACAAAAAGTATTATTGTGTTGGTGTATTGAAAATAGTTTGATTTCTTTTATCAACTAGAGTTTATAGAGTAGGGGACGCCTCCCCCCCTCCGAATATGTATAATTATGTACATATATGTCAATATGCTTATGCACTATGTGTGTATATGTCACCATGCTTAAAATACTTTATTTTTGATACATCCTAAACATTTAATTCTGCATTCTTTTCATTGTAATTCATTCAAAGATCATTTTTTTCCAACATAAAACCACGAAGGCTATGTTTTAAAAAGCACTTAACCTAATTTTCACTAAGTGCTAAAAATCATTAATAGTTAGTATTATTTTATCTGTATAGCTCCAGTGATGGTGAGTGAGTATGTATTTATTTACTCAACCCCTCCCCTAGGATGTAACACAAGGTCAGTTTTTAAGTGGAGTACAGCTGGTTTGAATTCAGTTTTCTTTCTCTTTGACTAGTTGCCTAATCAAGGCTGAAGAGCCTTGTCTGCCCTACATTTTACCTATACCAGGATGGAGAATAGTTGGATTCTTGAGGCATTTGCATGAAGTGAAACATAAATGGCTTTGTCCAGGATAAAAGCAATGATCTACAACTTTCAAATCAAATTCATGTCATTTAATACATTACCAAAATTCTCATATGTATGAGAATTTTATTAATGTATAAATGTGAAAAATTGATTCTTGGAAAAGTTTTATTTGGAACTAAATTTCAACCAAAATTGGAATTTTACAATAGCCAACAAAAATAACCTCAATCATAATGTGTTCTTTGTTTTTTGTTCTCATATTTACTGCCAATCTATTTTTCTGTTTTGTTTTTTTGTTTTCGTATTCATGTTCAAATCTTTGATAGCTAGGATTTGTCTTATTCATAAGCATTTTAACCATCCGCAATGATTATTGATGCAATTATTAATCAGATTTTTTCTTTATTTTTCAGGTAAGTACTGATAACAAAAAACAGATTGGTAAGCTTTTTCATTTTTTCCTGTTAAAATCCTCAATATTGCTTCATTGACAAAGTCAAGCAGCATTGATTTTAGTCTGATCAATGGCATTTTGGATAATAGCTTTAAAAATAAATAAGTCTGAAAAAATTTGGCACTTTCAAAAATCTTTAAAAAATAAAGTTAAAATGATATTTTTGTCTAAATTGTTTGGGATTGTTCAGAGAGTAGTATTATCTTCCTGAGTGATTTGATCATGTTTTGATCATACTGCTTTCCATCCTTACTGGGTGACTGTTGAATCTGGTAGACTAAGGAATAAAGATGTTGGTTCTTATTGCAAAGTTATTTTATTCCCTGCTGTTAAGTGTTCAATCTCTGGACAAGGCAGATTGAGACATGCTTCATGAGGAGCAGTGCAGCACTTAAAGGAGGTTAGCAGAAAGGTTTCATGGAGATTTGAAAGGTTGCTTACCTCAATAAAATGAAGAAATGAAAAAAATCTTTAAAAAAAAGTAAATAAAATAAAGTTTTTATAAATTTTTTAAAATTAGATTTTTCTTGGTTGTTTTTTTTTTTTCATGCCAAGTTTGTTATACATTTTATGGCTAAAACCAGTTTGATATGGACAGCACTTTTCCAATTAGGCTGCAAAAGCCATCAGGATCTGCATTTTTATCGTCTAATTTAAAAAATGACCTGAAAGTTGTAATAAAGAAAGAGTGTAGTTACTATTCTCTCTGTAAAAAGTGTAGCTCCACAAAATTGACATAATATATGCACACACGTTTATATATATATATATATATATATATATAGCGCCCTCCCCTACACCTTGGTGTAGTAGCTATCGAAAAGGGAGCCTTCGGGTTACCCTCGACTATGGTCGCCAACTTTACTTACTTATCATGGTTTAATGTATGTCATCATAGGAAATGGACTCAGTGACCTGGGTTCAATTCCTGGACCAGGCTATTCGTTTTTGCTATGAGTAAATACTTGCTATGAGTAAACTCAGTGACCTGGGTTCAATTCCTGGACCAGGCTATTCGTTTTTCACATAATGCAAATACTTGCTATGAGTAAATACTTGCTATGAGCAAATACTTGCTATGAGTAAACCTTGGTATGACAACCAGACTAGGAGAAGGAAAACTCTGACTTCAAACCTTTAAAACTCAGCTTCAAAACTGACCTTGTGTTGCATCCTGCTTGTGTTGAGTGGTTGGTAAATACATATATATATATATATATATTTGTCAATCGATGTTCTAAGTACGTAGTCTAGACAAATGATAAAGAGGTATGGAGCCAGCGTGTCCCCTTGTAGTACTCTTGCTACAATGTTGAAGTATTCTGTGTCTCCATCTGGTGATTGTACTTTTACTTTGGTGTTTCTATAGAGAATCGTTATTGCTGCTACGGTTTCTTTAGGTATGCCGTACGCTAGTAGGATTTGTTCCATCTTTCCTCTGTGAATGGAATCGAAGGTCTTGGTAAAGTCAACAAATATTAATGTCGCTTGTAGGTTTTTTGCCCGTACACCTTCAAGGATTCTACGGATGGTTAATATTTGTGAGGTCGTGGATATATTTCTTCGGAATGGCTTCGAGCTGACGAAGAAAAGAAGCAGAAGGTACCCCGCAAAAACAATTACCGACGCCGACTACACCGATGACATAGCGATACTGGCAAATACACCCGACCAAGCCGAAACACTACTGCATAGTTTGGAACAAGCAGCCGCAGGCATAGGCCTCTATGTTAATGCACACAAAACGGAATATATGTGCTATAATCAAATGGGGGACATCTCCACTCTAGAAGGAACCCCTCTTAAACTAGTAGACAAATTCACTTACCTAGGAAGCAGCGTCGAATCAACCGAAAAAGACATCGAAACGAGGTTAACGAAAGCATGGACAGCTATCAATAGGCTATCGATTATATGGAAATCAGACCTAACCAATAAAATGAAACGCAGTTTCTTTCAGGCAGCGGTCACATCGATACTGCTATACGGGTGCACTACATGGACGCTAACAAAACGGCTGGAGAAGAAGCTAGACGGCAATTACACAAGAATGCTACATGCAATCTTGAACAAGTCCTGGTGGCAACACCCCACAAGACACCAACTGTACAGCCACCTGCCTCTTATCACGAAAACTATTCAAGTTAGACGAACCAGACATGCTAGACACTGCTGGAGAAGCAGGGACGAACTCATAAGAGATGTACTCTTATGGACCCCCACACATGGCCGTGCAAAAGCAGGACGACCAACACGAACATACATTCAGCAGCTATGTGAGGATACAGGATGTTGTCCTGAAGACCTACCTAGGGCGATGAACGATAGGGAGGAGTGGCGAGAGAGGGTCAGGGATATCCGTGCTACCAGTGCGACATGATGATGATGATGATATATATATATACACACAAAAAAATATATATATATCTTTATGATTGAATTTTTCCATTCAGTTCTGACATTCAAGCCAACATAAAGCATGTGGTTAAAAACAGATTAAGAGGGGTGAGGATATTGAATTCTCCTCCGGCAGGAGATCTAAAATAGATTTTGCATGCAACATATGTGGTCAAGTCATATTTTCAAGGTCTGCTCTATGAATCATGTAAAAACTCATACCGCATGAAAAAATATTACTAACTCAATTCCCATTCGATAAGTTCACCTAGATTCTTTGTCTTGCAACCTCTGTCAGTATTATTTTGAATCAAAGATCAGTTGCTTTAGCCATTTAAAGAGCTAATAATAAAGAAGCAAATCAGACCTAACTGGCTGGGCTTAGAATAAGATGACCATATATTCTTTAGAGGCTTAAAATCCCCTTGGTATATCCTATCTATCACTCTAAACTGAATTCGGTGGTAAGGCTTCTATTTTGCAGCTCTGAAGTGTATGGAGTACCTCATCATTGCTATAACTCCCAGATACACTCTGACAGATTGGTAGTACCTGTTAGGGTCCAATTTATGGGTCAGTTGTTGGTGGTGTTTTATGGTATATCAACCCTTGTAGGTTAATGCCAATTCCTGTTTATTCATATATATCAAATGTATATGATTTGTCAATAAATAGTTTGAAGGTAACAATTTTTAAATGAGCTAAAACTCATTTGCTTGTACACAGTTAAATGGTTTTAAGTATTGCTATTTAACACTAGTAATTCTATTAACCGTAATTCATTTATTTGCCTGCAGTTAAATGGTTCCAAGTATTGCAATGTAACAGTAATGATTCGATTTAATAGTTGTTTGTTTTTACCCAGTTAAATGGTTTCATATATAGAAAATTATTAAACATTCCTGTTTGACCTATAGATGGGACCCTAACAGGTCAGAGTGAACCTGAAAGTAATGGCCATGGAGGGGTTCTCCACATTCGTCAAAGCTCCAGGACTGGAGCCTCACCATCAGATCTTTTAATATCATATCCAGGACACCTATGGGTCAAATAGATCTGTTTAAAAAGTATTTATATTAGGGACTGTGTGCAAAAAAAACCTTTAAGAAGCAACTTTGCAAAAAATGTAAATATGAACATAAAATGAACACAATTTATGCCATTCATCAATCAATCATTGACATAATACAAATATATGCAAACAAATCATTACAGACTAAGAATTATTTGTTTTCAATCAGACTGTGTACAAAAACAGAAACTCTTCAAAAACAACTACACAAAAAATGTAAATATGAATGTACAGTATATGCAATTCCCTAACCTCTAGGCATAAAATAAACTCAGACAGGCTGACATGCCATTAAAGTAAATCAATAATTCAATCAAACTATTAATGAATTTAATAACTCCTACCACAAGTTATATAAACCTCTACTAATTATATATTTATTTTTTTAAATTGTTTTTAAAATAGTGGTTTATATTTATGATATTTTGGTAAATTTAGTCTTGTTAGATTATTCATTAGTTTTCCAACAGTTATTTAAAGGACACCGGAGAGTGACTTAGTGAAGTTTAGTTATGTCTGTTTATGTTATTGTAAGTTGTGTGACTGGTGTTCAGTCTACAATAAAGGGTATTAAAAGAAATAGTCAATCCATTCAGTGCTGTATTTTGATCTCTGGTTACTATAAATTGTTGACCTTGTTTATTGGAGCTGACCTCAAAACATTTTGTTCAGAATTTAAGTCAATGTTAAATGATACTAAATTCTTTGTGAGAGGGAAAGAGGACAGAATGATAGAAATGAGGAGAGAGAAAGAAAGAGAATGGGGAAAATCTGGAGAGGAGAAAGAGAGAGAATGATAGAAATAGATTTGGTTGGTTGGGTTTTATGGCATATCAACTTTTGTTGGTTATTTAATCCTAAACCCATTTTTATATTAATTGTTAGTTCTATTTCAAACAATTCAGTTTAGCATGAGTACACAGTTTAATTGTCAAAAACATTTCTATTCGTAAGCTATTCAGCTTTGTCAAACAGTTCTAATTCAAACAATTCAGTTCAGCATAAGTACGCTGTTTCGATGTCAAAACAGTTCTATTTCAGTTCTAAGACACTAAATTGCATCTGGTGGTGATACTCTAGTTTTGGAGATCTAAGGAGTGTAGGGTACCTCTTCATTGTCATTACTCTGAGGTTCACTCTAACCCAGAGTTTTACTACCTGTAAGCGTCCCATCTATGAGTCTCATAGATTTGTTTAAAAATTATTTGTATTTGATTGGAACACTTGAAATTAATTAGTAAATGATAAATATTTGATTTGAAGTTAATTAAAATATAAAAACTTTTATGATACACAAAAAGTAATTTACTATTTCCCTGAACAAAAGAAAGCAAAATGCAGAAGATCTTATGAATTATGTCTTCCATTGTATTTGTTCTTGGCGTCTTCATTGAAAAGAACAAAATTTTGCAAAACAATGAAAAAAATATATAACAAATCATGGCATTAGATGGCTCAGTCAGCTGGGGCTGTAAAATACACTGACTGCATTTCTGCAGAGGGGTAAAACTCCCCCAACAAGTGTCCTAGATATGACACTAAACAATCTGATTGTGAGATTCCAATAATGCTGGAACTTTGGAGAATGCGGTGTGCCCCTTTATTGCATTGCTCCCAAGTCCACTCTGGCCTGGCGTGGTGGCACCTGATAGGGTCAAAAGGCTCCAGTGGGCCAAGGCACATAAAGACTGGGCAATAGAGCAGTCACTCTAGCTGCATCAATTCTCAGACGTTGGTCACTTACCAGATTTGATGAATTTAAAATCTCTACCAGAGATGCATTTTACAAAGAACTTCAGACAGCCTGGGTAGTCTGTCTTTTGTGGCATGGTAGCTATTAATACTCTAGCTTCAGCTACTTCACTGAGTGCAATGGACTTTTTGTTACTTGGTCAAGTTTTTTTGATGACCATCTTATAGTTCATTGTGCAACAAGCAAAAATGATAAAACCACCCTGCAAAGATCAATCTTCCAAGGTAGCATAGGTTGCATCTGCACAGCAAACAATATTCAAATCTTAAGGTCTTCCCAGCAGAGGATAGGTAATGGAAACTGTTCTTGATTTCAATTTTTGTAGTGCTTTGTTAGCCTCAAAGAGTAATTTCACTTTTGGAAACTTTCCAGTATTACTCATCCAACACACATCTAATGCGACGTTAGGTCGTGTCTGAATGGATACCCACATCATTTGACTTGTCAATCTTTTTAATTCTGCCTTCTCTTCTTGGCTCAGTTCATTATTTTTTTCTCAAAGACCTTCCTTTCTTTAAATCTATTGGGGATAGATGAAACAGATTTTTGTCGATAGTAATCCCATCTTTAGTTTGCCTAACACCAAATCCCCAAAATTTAAATGTTCCACTTTCATGTGGTCCAACTTTGAATATTTTTTCAATTCTGCGATCTCATTTTCCTGAAACAAATCATTTCCACAGAATACAAAGTCATCTACATGCATTGCCAGAATACCCATCAAGTAACCAGTTGCATCATGCCAAAGAAACAGTGCATTGTCATATGCACTCACTATTCCCTTTAGGTTAGCTAACTCATGATTAACTCTTGTACCATGGGCACAGTGCATCATTTAATCTATAAATTCACCTTTTCAACTTCCATATCTTTGACTCTGCATATATGTTATATGGTGGTCTAAGAAATATCTCTCTCTCTCTCCAGCTTATCCATATTTACCAACCCCTCTGCTCGGGAAGGATATGTCACAAGGTCAATTTTTAAGTGGAGTTTAACCGGTTTGAATTGAGTTTTCCTTCTCCTAGACTAGTTGCCTCACCAAGGCTGAAGAACCCAGTCTGCCCTAGTATTTACCCATATCTGGAGGGAGAATAATTGGATTCATACCTTTCCTAAGGGTATTAGTGCTATGTGAAATGCAATCAGTCTTTCCAGCTTATCACCCCACAGAAACGTTGAAGTGAAATCCAGAGAAAAGTTTTCAGGTTATGTGAATCCACTTCATAATCCCATGCAACAATGCGGGCCTTCATTATCTTTCTTTTATCTTTAAATTTCTCCATAATAACCCATCTTGTTGATATGCATTTCTGACGAATGTCACAGGCACACATTCATATACTCCATGAATTTCCATATTTTCTATTTCTCTTTTTGCATCAATCACCTCTTTTGCTTGTTCTTGTTCAGATGTGAGCAAAACTACATGTTCTTGATCACTTACTTCCTCTGTTACTTGAGGTATTTCTCTCCACTGATCAACATGATCTCAATTGATACAGACTGGATTTTCATTTTCCACTTCTGGTTCTATAATCAACCAATGACTATATTTTCCAGTAGATTTAGGTTGTGCACTCATAATCTTTCCTGTTTTCCGCTCATCACTTCCTTTCATTTTATATTCCACAACTTTGCTTTTACTTGTTTTTTTTGGTATTTTTTTTTTTACTGTTGTCTTTCAATTTCTCCCTATTGATGTGCAGAACCTGCCCACCAGTCTTTGGCCTGACACAGTGTTCAAAGTCAAGAACAGATTCAAGGCTGAAAGGCTCCTGGCCTCAGCTTGGCTACCTTCAGGTGGGCAATGATGACTAGCATAGTCAAGCAGGGTTCGAGCCTCGGCTCGAGCCTGACCTTCCCCTGCCTCAACCCTTACTATAATCGAACTTCATGTCATTGACCTTGTGTCAAGTCCTGTCTGGTGGGAGGCTGTGACAAACAACCTCCCTATTGATGTGTAGACTTCATCTTCTTCTCCCAAGTCTTCATTTATCTCATTTTTGGCAGTTTTATTTCCTTCATTCTTTGAACTTCCCAATTGTTTGTTTCCTTGGACTTCCAAATTCTTTGTTTGCCTTCATTAAGTGACATGGATGCATCCTGTAAAATGCTCCACCATGTCTGATCAGTACATACTGACCTTCCTTACCCAGTATTTTAAGCAGGATCTTCTCATCCCTTGCAGTTTTGTCTTCTATATTAGACAGTGTCACCTGTCACAAATTCTTAATCCACATAAGTTCTTACATTAGATTTAGGTGCTATCCAAATTGTTTTACTTGATTCAGCTTCTATGAAGCTTTTCCTTCACTACATGTAAGGCATTTAAATTTCTTCTTACCATCTCACTGGTTGTTGCAGCTTCCTATGCAGTCAATTGATCAGTCAAAACTGAGGGTGTGCTTATATTAAAGTCAAACACAAGTTCATTCGGACTATGCCTCAAATGATTTTGAAGAGAATTTTTAGCACTAACAGCCCTAATCAGTGCTATTTCTTGCTCACATTTCTCACCCTCTATCTTTTCCATTGCTTTAGCTACTATCAGATTGTGGCATTCCATAGTACCATTGTTGAATGGACTTTCAGCAGCTGTAGTGCATGTTTCAATATTTAGTTTTTCATTCATTAGTTGGTATCCTTCATTGTTAAATTCTCCCTATTGTCACTCAAAAAATGCTTAGGAGGTCTGAAACATGATATCCACATTAAAAATATGTCATAGATAATTTCTTCACTTCTTTTAGTTTTAATCAGCCTAGGAGCAGAGTACCTAGCAAATGTGTCAATTAAGTGTAGAATCCAGTATTGGTTATGTCCATGTTTTTTAAATCCAGATATACAGTGTCATTAAACCTGTTCCCAAGAGACAATCTAACTACAGGTAGAAGAGGACATTTTCTAAACCTCAGGCAAACAGAACAAAAATCACAAATATCTCTGATCAGATCCAGGAACTCCTTATCATTAAAGGCCTTACTGCCTCTAACCAAGGATATCAATTTCTCTTTTGATGCATAACCAAATTGCCTATGTAATTTCTCAGCTTTCCTTCTTTTCTTCACTCTCAAACATTTTTTAAGGACTCAGTGTAGCACAACATTTGCCAATCTTTCAACTGCCAAAAGCATATTAGTCAATGCAAGACTATAATGTCCAGGCATCTACTTTGTAATTTTATATATCTGCCTAAAATCCTACTGCTGTCATTTTTTAAATGTAACAGCATTCCTGCAGTTTTCATAGATTTATAGCTCAATAATAAAGGTAATTCATTTTTTACAATGTCAACTTTAATATACACTCTAACACCTTTTATGCCCCCCTATAGTCACAGGAAATTTAACTGAATTAATGGCCTTTACTTCCACTCAATCACCAAAATAAAATGTCCTGTTAGACTTAGCAATTTTTACTAAATGTTTATCTTGGTCATTTAACGTGTCAAAATATCAAACCACAGTTTTCTGGCAACTGTCCAAGAACCAGTTAAATCCACACAGACATACCAAGTGTCTCTCACAAGTTTAGACATTTTTATATTTAAATCATTTATTACGTTTCAATAACATGTATCCACATTTAAACAAGGTAAAATGTACCTTGTCCAATTCTATGACAGTGTTAATATTATTTCTCAAACCAGAACAGTCATGTACAAAATGTTGAGCAGAATTACATTTAAAACGTTTTTGCCTACCTTATCAGAAAGATTCACTCTTTTCCCTCCTTGATATGATTGTTTTTTTTTTTTGTTGGCATTCTTGTTATGATTAAAATTTATCATTTCAACATTTTTGTGTTCTTGTGACAACAGAAAAGCCCCTTTTTTAATATTTCTTTTATTGTTGTATAGTTGAGATTTGCACACATGGTCCTTGCTAATTTTTCATTTTCCTTGGACAAGTTTGCTGCACTTAACACAAAAAATGCCCCCCCCCCCCATCGGGGAGTGTCATACTTAATTTTTGTAATTTCTGATACAAAAATTCGTAACTCGCCAAAAAGTCATGTTTATGCCAATATCTCTTTTGTAAGAGTAAAAATCAATCCTTGAAAGCCATATATGTACTTGTGTTCAGATCTCATAAATATATTTCACCCAATTTGTCCATAATAATCTTCTGCTCTGCCAATATCCACTGTTGACAAATGTCTAGCACACTTACGTATGTTCTGTGGTAATGACAAAAATACCACCAGTCCCTGTTTTTCTTTGGATAAGCCTGTATATGACATCTAAACCTGTAAATCTTGTATCCATAGTGTAGAATTCTTCACCTTGTAAAATTGGGGGCTATTTCGTGAATGAAGCTATTCTTCTTTCAAATGTGCTTTACATAAGTTGAACAATAATTATCACTGTTGCACAAAAGAAAATAGCTTTCTGCTACTAATGTTTTCTTTACAACTTCATATCAACCACAGAACATGAGCGATCGCTCTTACCATATTTATTGCACTACAGTTTACTACACAAGACAAGGGACATAACTATGTATTTACAACTAGCAGGTTAAATAACTCAGACTCTAACAATGCAATCTCATCTAGAACGCATCTTGTGAGTCAAGGATTTGTACTCATGCAAGATAAGGACCAAAAGTGTATACTAGTAAACTCTGCCAGAGGTACATTAAAAGCAAAGAGGAACAGCACATCCTTCAGCTAATGTCTTAGCTAGCATAATCAGTGGACTTAAATATCATTGAACTGGTATGGAATGAACTTGACCAAAAAGTCAGAGCTAAACATTCTACAAGTGTAACTCACCTCTGGCAACTCTTGCAGAAAAGCTGGGAAGAATTATAATCAGTCTACCTCCAGTCTTTGGTGGAAAGAATGCTGAACATCTGTGAAGCAGTGATAGCAGCCAAAGAGGGTTATTTCAATGAATCAAAAGTTATAGAATTTTTAATATTTTTGGTTTAATTTGTATTTAATGTGGCTCAGGAAGATTTGTATTTACTATAATAAACAAAACCATTGTAGTGCTTAACTTGTTTCATTAAAGATAATACTTTTAGACTGAGAAATAAAAAATTTTTGAGGGTGGTAAAATACTTTTGACTTGTAGTGTATATACACATCAAATTTTAAAGAATGATGTAAAAATGAAATATATATGTATGTATACACACGCACACACACATGCATAAAATGACGTAAAAATTATATATATGTATACACACACACACACACACACACACATAAAATGATGTGGAAATTATATATATATATATATATATATATATATATATATATACACGCAAAAAAAAATGATGTAAAAATTGTCTCAAGCTTGTTTGCTCTTTTGGCTTTTGGTAATCAAGATATTCTGTCTGTTTACTGATTATGACCAATGTGATGTTGAAACAAAAAGCAAATAGGATGATAGTTTATCAGATCTTCTATATCACCTTTTTTGTGAAGCAAGATGGTATTTGACTCCTTTCACAGTGAGGATATTTTTCCTTCCTTCAGTTAACAGTTAAAGCATACAGTAAGAATTTTCCTTAGTTGCTCCTATGCATGCCCTAACATTTGTTGTTATTCCATCCTTTCCTAGAGCTTTGTCACTTTTTCTCACCCTATGAGTATTCTCAATTTCACTAATCTAGATTGATGGCATCTCCTCTGATACTTGTAGCATTGGGGAGATGAGTGCTACTGATGAAGTAAAAAAGTTTGTGTAAAATTTTTTTATCAAATCTCTTCTATTTCCTCACTATCTGTCTCTATGTACCCATCCTAGTTCTTGAGCACTATCACCTGTACAGAGCCATCTTTTGTCTTCATTTAATACTGTACCTCTTTTCTGCAGCCTGAATTAGCTTCTTCATATCATACCTTTATATTCCAGAATTAGATAACATGCTGTTAATGGGAATCACTAATTGAGATGTCTGTTTTGAAAGTGACAAGTTGAAGTAATAAATTAGATTTTACAAAAATTTGGTTTTGTTTTAGACACAACTTGTCAAAAATTCAAATTGATTCAATGATCTTTAAATCATTGAATCAATTTGAATTTTTGACTTCTATAAACAACCCATCTGAAATATAATGGTGACCAGAGATTTGCAAATTAAAATGTGTTTCAACATTCAAATCAGTATTAACTCATAAAAAAGAAATTTTACACAATTCTGGGAAAATACAAAAAAAAAAAACAGAAGTGAACTGAACAAAAGTGATCAGATTAAGAACTTCCAGATTATCTTGGAAATATTCTGATAGAAAAGATATAACTAAAGATATATCTTTCTTTTTGTTTTTACTTTCTTTCACATCCCTCTTGCTTTTTTTGTCAATTTATTTTGATTATTGGAAGCAGAATTATACTTGACTTTGATGATGTGGAAGGGGAGACAATCTCTATATAAGCTGTAAGCTTACTCGTACTCACAAATATCTCTCTCTCTTGTAGCATATGTCAGTGTAACACATGTAAATATACAAACAAGTTTTTGTCTATGTTTCTGGAATGAGGCATTGTGATTATTATTCTCTATGCATTGAAGATTGCTCTATTCATCTTGGTTGTTATACTCACAATATTTCAGGTGTGAGTACAACAAAAGATACCTGAAGAAGGCTAGAGAGTACAGCAGCTGAAACTTTGTAAGACACACATGTAAATAGTCAAGCCTCTAAGAAAATACAAATGCAGAAAACACCAAAGAAATTCCACAAAGTTTTTAATGAGTGGGTGTTGTGGCACTGTTTCTATTGACTCAAATAGCCAACTGCTTAGTTGGCTAGAGCTGTAAAATACACCATCTGCATCTTTGCAAAAGGTGTGACCCCCACCTCCAATGAATATCCTGGAGTGTCCACTAAACTCCATTTAATTCCTGGAAGTTTGAGGAATATGGAGTACTTCTTCATTGCCATTACTACCAGGTACACTCTTACCCAGAGTGGTAGTGTCCTTTAGGCTCCTAACTATGGATCAACCATTTAACTGTGTACCAACAAGTTATTGTTGTTAAATTAAGTTAAATTAAATTGTTCATGTTGCATAGCAATACTTGAGCCCATTTAACTGTCCAAATAAAACTATTTTACTGGATGCAAACAAATAATTAATACTAAATAGAATTATCAGTGTTAGATAGCAATACTTGAAACCATTTAACTGTGTACAAACAAATGATCTCTGACTTGTTTAAAATGTTACCTACAAACTATTTGTTTACATATAATGATACATTTGATATATAGTAACAGGATTTGGCATTAAGTTGCCAACAAGGTTTGATGTACCATAAAACCCAACCAAATTTTTTTGCGGGGTGGGGGGTTATGATGATGGCTTTGGTATTGAATAAACCCTGATTGTTGATGTGCCATCAAATAAAGAAACCAAGCCATCATCTTCTCTTAGCAACCTGAAAGTTATATATATGGGAACTACACAAGAATACTATGAGCTATTTTGAACAAATCCTGGAAGCAACACTCTACAAACCAACAACTGTCCTGCCATTTACCTCCCATCTCGAAAACATTCCAAATAAGACAAACAAGACATACGGGACCCTGAAAAGAGACAGTCGTGGTGTACAACTAAACAAATAGGTTTATTTAACCACAGGCAGAGACATGCATCTATTTATCGGGAAAAGAACCTGTTTCAACTTTGTGTGCAACCCTGCATCTACCATGTATCATAGTGAATTCAAGTCTGTCTTATTGTCCCTCAAGTTTATCTGTTCTTCTGGTCCCTACAATCCCACAATGCACTGTGCATAGGAAGTGACTCCCTTTCTATCCTTCAGGGGGAATAACTTTGATATTTTTTCGTTAGGTCTGATCAGATGGATGTGCCAGTGTTGTCTGACCAGCTAGGACTTATTTACATCAATGAATGATTGGGATGGATGGAGAGAAAGAGTCAGGGAAATCTGTTCTGTCGGTATGACTTAATAATGATGATAATATATATAAAAGATGAACAAAAGTGATAAGAGAAATAGGGATATTTCATTTTGTGTTTTCATTTTTTGCTTATTCTCAACTAGTTTTGACTTTAGGTTGTGGGGGAGGGGCTGTAGTTTGGTTTTGGTAATTATTTCCCCCACCATTTATTGTTGGTTTATATTTGAAAAGGCAAATGAAGTAAAGATGTGAGAGACACAGAGAAAAGAACATTCAAAACGAAGCAGTATAAACAAAATTAAATTTATATATCAAGAAATACATGAAAAAGAAACATTACAAATATTCTGATATAGTCTGTTGAATATTCCTGTGAGTGTGCATGTAACTAACATGAGTCTGTTGAATATTCCTGTGTGTGCGTGTGTGTATGCATGTACTAACATGGATATTATGGAAAAAGACTAAATATTGAAAGTGTCCTGTTGACTATAAAATGTATGTGGACTAAGTATTTCATGTAAGGAATTGATATATAGAAATATAGCATGTGCTAGAAGGTATGTGTCTTCTCCCATGTTGGTTGTTTGTCTCTTTCGGGGTTTGATGAAATTTCTGTGGTTGTGTTCAAGGCTGGAGCAAGTCTAACTGAAAAGGCAGAATTTTCATGGGGTTAACTGCTGGAAGTCATAATGTTAGAAATAGTGTGTTGTCTCTGTAAGTTGCAATGGAGAGAATGAGAGAGAGAGTGTGCTCTCTCTGTAAGTGAAAAATGTAAGAGAATGAATGCTTGGAAGACGAGAGTATATATAGGCAATCCTTGTCATGCAGTTGGCTCCAAATGCATGAGACAAAATTTTGCGGACGTAGTTGTGAGCACTAACCACATGACATTCCTGATCAATATGTTCCCGAGACTGATTAGTTTACCAATGTCTGCCATCTTTGTTTTGGGAACAAGTGGCATCATAGCCATTTTAAAACACAGGAGTGTAAATCCTATATATATATATATATTTTTTTTTTTTTTTTTTTTTTTTCTTTTTATTTATTCCCTACAAGGTCATTGTTAGGAGAAAAGTTTTTGTTAGAAAGTTTTTGAAATATTTAACATATAATGAGAAGTGAGGAAAAATGTACTGGAGATATAGCATATGCATTCTTTGAGTGAAAATTATTTTCTGTTATCCAAATGTCTTAAACTGACCTTTTATATGATTTCTGTTATTCTACTTATAGACATCTAGTACTGAACTCTTCATTTGGAAGATATGTTTAGCATGGATTGAGTATATTTCAAATTAGCTTTGACCTGCTCGGTCAGGCATTTGTTTATTTAGATGTTTATGTGTCAAACCAAATCTGTTCATCCTATTTTAAAATGATGTTTTGAAGAAAGTGTACTTTGTTGTTTAAAACCATTTGGTGTCAGTGTTTGTAGACCTTTTTATGCATTTATTTCCTGCTTCTATCATTGTCATAATTTATCTTCTGTTATTTTTCAATTACTATGGTAGTGAACTTTATTTCTCTATTAAAATCATGACCATTTAAGCAAAAATGTTCTACAATATATGTTATAATCAATGTGTTTGATTCTATATTAGTTATTATTTAGTCTAAAGTAAAATGGCTATTCTGACTTTCCAATGTATTGCTTTTGGCAATATGTATAATCCGGTAAATAAATCAAATTTTTACTTATTGAAAAGATTTTGTGACAATATAAATTTTTATATATTGCCGAAGCAAAAATGTAATTCATTCTGAAAATGGATTGACAGATTTGAGTTGACACATAAACACTTTAAAAAAATAAATAGACAGGCACATTTAATTTGAAATACCTATTCCATGCTATTCATAACTTTTCCAAATGGAAAGCTCAATATCAGGTGTCCTGACAGTTGAAGACACTTGCATAACAGAAAATAATTTTCCTTCAATGAATGGAAAGGCTATGTGACCATTCATTTTGTTGCTTCTCTTAAAGCATTTCAATTCTTTTAAAAACTTCCAAAAAAAATATTTCTACACAAAAACGTTTCTCTTGACAATGACCTAAGGTCAAAACTAGCTGAGAACAATAAAAAATAACACAAAAGAAGTATTCCTATTTGTCTTATCACTTTTATTTATCTTTACACACACATATGTATGTGTATATGTACGTATAAAGTAAGTAAACTTGACAACCATAGTCAAGGGCGACTCAAAGGCTCCTTTTTCATTAGCTATTACGCTGAGGTGTAGGGAGGGCACTGCTCCTTTCCCTAGATTGCTCCACTTTACCCTTGATTTGTACCTTATAATACTGTGTGTTAAGCAATGAGGCATCAAGTACCATTATTTGAGTCTTTGGTATGACTTGACCTGGGATTGAACTCTGGTCTACCGGGCCATTGGCGAACACTCTCTCCACTAGGCCAATATATATGTGCATGTGTGTGCATGCACAGGTATTGAAAAAATTTTATATCATTTGAGATATACAAAGTGTTACGGAAAAATTGATATCATTTCATAATCAAATAACTTGACCATTTTTCATTCAAATGATCACAAATTTTTACTGCAAGTGTTCAAACAACTCAAAATTTTGTTTAATGTTTAAATACCTTTTCTTTTTCAGTGAATGCCATTTCTATACCTGAAAAAAATTAAACAAAGAAGTTAGAGTTGTTTCTATGCATCGTGTTAGAATTCATGATGATTTGAATAAGAATTAGTCTAATTGATAGATTAAAAAATGATATAGATTTTTCTGAAACATCCTCTCTATGTTTGTGTGTGTATACATACATACATACATACACACACACACACACACACACATATATATATATATATATATGATACTAAATTTCTTTGTTCATCTGATTGTATCATGCCAAAATAAATTGATTTGTATAAAATTGTTTAGAACCAGCATGATTTGAAACCAACCAGATGGGATGGAAGGTGAGTGACATAACCAAATAGTCATAAAAACACTTACAAATATATGTGATAAAATAGATTCTAATTTCTATGATACATGGCTGTTAAAAGCTTTAGTTAAATTCCAGTACTGAATTTTCTGAAGGAGTCAACTTTTTTTACCTGATTAAATTTCATTTCTTGTCATAAAGTTTATTGTAGGAAAGTAATTAGAAAAAAGGACTAGTCATTTTAACTTTTTTTTTTTTTTTTTTTTTTTTTTTTTTTCAAATCTATTGCTGTTCCATTTGAATAAATTTCTAAAGAATTTTTTTAACTGATACTGTTTAGAAAAAAGATTTCTTTTTTGATTTTAGGTTTTTCTCAGCCTACGCATTTCATTTTTGACTTCAGAGTAAGCAGACAAGAAATTTATTACATTTATTGAAATTTTATCTTTAAAAAAATCCAAATATTTTGTTTTGATATTTTAATAAGTTATCTTAAATTATTCCTATCTAATACTAATAATTTTCCAACAGATCTATTTGACCCATACATGGGATCCTAACAATTGGGAGTAATGTCAATGAAGGGGTGACACATATTCCTCAAAGCTCCAAAACTGGAGCCTCACCATCAGATGCAGTTTAATGTCATTCTCTCTCTCTATCTATCTATATATATATATATATATATATATATATATATATATATATATATATATACACACACACACCTGCAAAAATACCCAACATTGCCCAGAATTTAAAAAAAGATGAGATCCTAAAGCACATTTTGTTGAACAAGAATATATTCTACCAGATCTGAGGAAGGCATATTGAACAAACACTTTGAAATCAAACGTCTAAAAGCAAATTAACTAAAGTTATCAGTAATAAAAATTTAACAAAAAAATGTTCAACTGTTTAAATATTATGTATTTAGGCAAATAGTCTGTTCATACCTATCTCATTTTCTTCATATCTATCATGATATAAAACTCCACTAAAAATTTGGTGTCTGCTTTTAGGTGCTCAAGGTTTTTTATTTTTATATTTTTTCTTAGGTAAATGAGGCTTTTTAAATTTGTCTTCTCAGATTTATTTAGATAGCAATTTTATTTCATTTACTTGATTTTTTTTTTTCTAAACAATTAAGACCTTTCTGATTAATTTTACAAAAAATGCTCCCCACCCCTGGTGATAGTCTCATGTGGATTCTAATTTGAGGAAAAGGGGTCTGTCAGACTCTTACTCTAATTCTCTGCCAGGTCAGTTTCAAATAAATTTTTGTTTGAATAAAATTTTTGTTTAGATCTGTATACTCATTAAACATAAACAAAACAATTATTACAAAGATTATCTGATTCTCTACAAGTTCAGTATTTTACATGTCTCATTGGACATTTTATACATTTCTCAAAATCAATACACCAAGAAATAGATAAACTCATTCTTAATCCTCCTTCCTACCCTAATTTGAAAAGACATTTTGAACTTTAAGTTCCCTGAAGTTTGGATTAGCATGTCATTATGTATCAATTGGATCTCCCCAGATATCTTCAGTGAAAACAAATCAGAGTTGTCTCCCTTGTTAAAGCCAAGCAGAATGAAGTTAATGAGGTTACTAAGTTTCATTATTTCTCTCAGTTCAAGTCAATACTTAAAAATTTTTTTTTTTTTTAAGTCACGTATCATATTATAATTGACATGGTAACTTCTGGTTATTGTCTGAGCTTCTTTTTTTTTTCCATATCAGCAAGGTGATTAGATTAAAAAAAAACAAAAAAAAGCTCATAATTAAAGAAATTATTTTCAGAATTGTGAATGCTTATTTTAGTAAAATTTTAAGAATAATTTTAAATGAATAATTTGTTAACTTTGGTAAAGATATTATCTGTAAAAATTTGAAATATACTCATAAATTATTAATTTACTTGAATTATTTAGTTATTAAAGTTTTTGTAGAATAAACAAAGTTGTTTATTAGCACCATTGAATGTAACATTACTAAAAATAAAAATGTATTCTGGGCATGACACTAAATTGCATCTGATGGTAGGACCCAAGATCTAGAGATCTATGGAGTGTGGAATACCTCTTCATTGACATTACTCCCTGATCTACTCTAACCGACAGTGATTGTATCTGCTAAAGTCCAATGTGTGGGTCAAATAATCCTGTTTTAAAAATTATTTTTTAATCAATAAGAATACTTGATGCCAGATAACCTTGTGCAAAAAATTACAGAAAAATTTAAACATAAACATAGAATAAATGCAATTCCCTAACCTTTTAGGCATAAAATAACCCCTGATGGGTTGACATGCTGTTAAAACCAAATAATCATAAGCACTCAAAATTTATTTGTTTTAAAAAGGTGTTTTCTTTTTGTTTTTTTAATTCATGCCCCTAGCAATTTCATAGACAGAATTTGCTTTTTGTTGGTAGAAGCTTTTTATCTGATTCTCTACAAGTTCAGTTTAATGGAGTTTTAAAAATTGCTTAGATTTAATAAGCAATCTCCTTTCAAGGGCACCTCAGACAATAAACCTGTGGGTTAAATCATCATTATGATTATGTTCTGCTGCTAGCATGGATTTCCATTGCCTTTCTTCTCTGTTATCCATTGTTTCCAGCTGGTCATCAAGAATACATCCTGTGTCTGTAAAATGCTGTTGTAGATAAGTTCTCGTTGGTTGGCTAACACTTGCATGTCTATGTGAAGGGGTCTATAGGAGAATGTGGCTTATGAGTTCATCTTTACTTCTCTAGTAGTGTCTCACATGTCTTGTTTGTCTAATTTAAATGGTTTTAGAAATGGGAGGTAAGTTTCTGTACAGCTGGTGTTATACTACTTTCAGGATTTGTTCAATATGGCTCATAGCATTCTTGTTAAATAAGACATTAGTTAAATAATGCTGTTAATTATTTATTTTATCTGCCTACCAAGCCAAAAGGCCTCGAGAAGCAATATACATATATATGTATACAAGCATACACATACACACATTTACAGCACTGCTTTGAAATAGATTTGTGGTAACACATTAACACCTAAATAAACAAAAAGTCAAACCAAGCAACTGTTGCTAATTTGAAACACACCTTGCCCACGATTTAATAAATACCTCCCAAATGGAGAGCTCAGTACCATGTACCCTGACAGTTGATATATAAAGGTCAGTTTGAAGACACTTGGATACCAGAAAATAATTTTCATTCAACAAATACATATGCTATGTCACCTGTTCATCTTTCAGCTTCTCTGACAGCATATCAACTCTTTTTAAAACTTTATTTAAAAAAACCTTTCCACAAAAGATTTTCTCATGAGGTTGAAACTAGTCAAGAACTATCAAAAAATAGATGACACTGGAGAAATTTTCCAATTTATTTTACCACTTTTGTTCATCTTTTTTATTTCTCTGTAGCAGTATAACCTGTTCATATTCTTTGGTAGCAATATCTCACCTACTAAAAGTGATGTCAGCATATAAATGGGTAAAGCATGGCTGGTTAATGACCATATGGAAATTATTGCATGCTGTAGCTGTGTCAGTACTACTGTATGGTTGCACCACATTGACTTTAACAAAACACATGAAAGAAAACCCAAATGAGAACTACACAAGGATGCAGCATATTGTTTTGTACAAATCCTAGAAGCGGCAGCCTATAATCCAGTAGCTGTTCAGCCACTTACCTCTCATCCTACAAACTATCCAAGTAAGATTAGCAAGACATGCTGGACACTGTTAGTGGAATAAGGACAAACTAATAAACAACATTCTCTTATGGACTCCTACACATGGATACACCAGTATTGGCCAACCAACAAAAACTTACATTCATCAGCCCTGTGCAGATACTTGATGATGTCTAGAGTATTGACCTAGTGCAATGGGCAATAGAGACGAATGGTGAGAGAGAGAAACAAGAGACTCTGAATTGTGAGCATACCTTGTTGATATATATATATATATGAATGATATATATAATTTTGGAGGCACTTGTGGTTACCGTCATAGAAAATGGACATGGGGACCTGAGTTCAAATCCTGGACAAGGCCGTTTGCATTTCACATTACACTAATACCCTAGGGAAATGTATGAATCCAACTATTCTCCCTCCAGCTATGGGTAAATAGTTGAGCAGACTGGGCTCTTTAACCTTAGTATGGCAAGCAGTCTAGTAAAAGGAAAAATCTGAATTCAAAACCAGTAATACTCACCTTAAAAAATTGACCATGTGTCATATCTAGCTATTCTCGCCAGAAGCAATATAAGAACACACAAATAGATTTTTTTCATGTGACATCTGATGATGGTCATCATAACCAGAAATGAATTTATCATGACACCAAAGAAGTGAATTTTTATTTTTATATAAAAAGTGTGTATATATATATATATATATATATGTGTGTGTGTGTATATATATATATATATATATATATATATAGTCATCCACAAACATTTTTGTTGTATCTCAACTCCTTAGTGTGGCCAGACATGCAAGATGGTACAAGCTGGAATCAAAACCCTGCTGATTTTACATCAGTCAGATATCTTACTCCTCAGTTAGCATCTCAACATAAGTGAGGGAATTTTTAAGGTTCATATCTCTTATCGGCTACTGGAGTGCTCAACTCATGAGAAGAGCTTTGAATTTACGCATATATGGCAGCCAGCAATTCTGTATTAAGTTAAGACAATACCAAATATTTGGACTTGAACTAGTAACCAGTTTTTTACAAATGGCTATTGCTGTGTCTTCTTGTGTTAAATTGGCTGCAAAGTTTCACACTCCTCCTAATTTAACTATTCTCAAGTATTTGTGAGCCATTGAATAATTCATCCCCACTCCCATGGGCCTCCAAGCAATGCTACTCAATTTGCAAAATTCAAAACAATAGTTAAAAATAGGAGAAAATCTTCTTGTGAATCCATTATTTCCCTTTTAAAAGATTTAGAATTTATTTTTAAGAGCTCAGATTTATTTTTAAATAGCATCCATGAAAATTTTAGACACTTGCCAGAAGAGTTTTTGGGGTTTTTTGTTTTTTTTAATACAAGTGAAAAAAAAACAATTTCTTTTTTTTATTTTTTTCCAAGTAATTCTTGCACTCAATTCAAAATAATCCGAGTTGTTCAGAATGAAATCTTTAGCCAGTCAGAAAAATAGGAGCTTAAAAAGTAAATAAAATAAAAGATAACATACAAACACATAAGATATTAATAATTTTTTTAAAATTGATTAAAAAAAAAATAGGATAACATTTCTGAAAATGGAAAAATAGAAGCTTGAAAATATTATATTGTTAAATGTAGTGGAAATATTTATAATTTTTATTTGCTGAATATTTTTTTTTTATTGTTGGTGGTGCTATTTTAAGATTACTCTTATTAATTGTACAGTAATAAAATCCTTGGAGAGTTTTAAAGTAATTCTGAAAAAAGTACCTATAGGGTATGTCATAAGTGGATTTATATTATCATTGTTTTTATTTCACTAATTTGGCTATTGTTTTCTTCAGTCTTAGATATTGATCTTTCTCACACACACACACACACACATATATAAGCATGTGTGTATGTCAATACAAGCATATATACACACATATGCATGCTTAGCGAAACAGTTGTCATTGTAGGAAATGGAATTGGCAAGCTAAGTTCAAACCTGGACAAGGCTGTTTTTATTTCACTTTGTGCTAATACCCTTGGGAAAGGCATGAATCCATCTGTTCTCCTTCCAGCTATAGGTAAATAGTATTTTATCCAGGGCTCTTTTAACTTTGGTTACGCAACCAGTCTAGGAGCAAGAAAACTCTAAATTCTAAACAGCAGTGCTCTATTTAAAAGTTGACCTTGTGTCACATTCTGCCTGTGGTGGAGGGGTTGGGTGAATATATACTTTATTATTTTCAATTTGTGCTATTCCTCAATATTGCTGAATTATGACAAGTGAATTGTGGTTTTTTTTTTGTTTTTTTTTTTTTTTAAAGAAAAAAAAAGAGAATTTTAAAAAAGCAGCTAAAAATTAAAATATAAAATAAGATATTTGTTAAAATCACTAATTGTAATTGGTAAAGCTTTATCTAAATATAAAAATAATTCTTAAGACACTACAAAACTGGTCTGCAGAAATCAATGTATAATAGTAACAGCACTTTGTCTAAGAAATTAAAACGAGTTGTCATTTAACTGTGACTCATATATTTTTAAAATCTTTTTTTCTTATTTAGAATCAATTTGCATTCTTTGAATTTTTTATTTGGTCACAGATTTTTTTATTTCTTTGTCACCATCAGCAGCAAAGAAATCTTAAAAGTTATTTTATTGGAAATCTCTCATGATAGATTAAGAAAAACTGCTTAATATCTTTGAAATCGACTCTCTACAAATCATTGACCTGGGAATCAATACCCACCCTCTTCCTCTGCCACTACCAACAAATCCTGTTTGTGAGTTATTATTTCTTTCTTTACTAGCATAGTACCCATAAAAAATGACAAATTATTCTAAAATTTTAACTGCCATATTTTACCTTTTTCTTATCCCTTAAATCCTAAACCAGTGTTGGGGAAACCTTTCACACTTAAAGTCTGCATTGAAATGCTGTGCAATTAAACAAAGAAACTAAACGGTGTAGCATTGCAGAAGCTCAAAAATATTAATGGAGACAAAAATGAAATTAAGAAATAATGACAAGTTCACATAAAAGAAAAAAGTCAGACAGGTGGTCACAAGAAAAGGACCACTCATTTTTGATATTGTAACCTCCCTCTGGACTGGTCTCAAAAATGGGGTGACAAGAAGTGGTACTCTTGAGTCAGTGAAAGGAAGATCCACTGTTTGACAAATCATAGCCCATCCCTAGTGGAAGGGATGGTTTTGCTAGTGTCAGAATTTAGATCCTTACTTGTTGCTCTACCAGTAGCTTACTAACTGCCTGACTGTATGAAAAACCCCAACCCTTGCATGTGACCATTTCTGGCATCCTCCATGAGAATTCCACAATTGACCCCTTGCTGTCGGTCACACAGCCAGGTATGAGATTTATTGATGAGAGGCCGCCACTACATTATGTTAGCTTTGTTCTCGATGTTTGGAGGGACATAGCAAAAAATGAATCAAGCATTGCTTTAGAGATCTGACAATTTGAAAAATCTATGAACTAAGCACTTAATAAAAAATAGCGGTGAAAAGGTTTGAAATCGAAGCAATAGTGAGTAGAATACCTGTATTCTACAACACCTTATAAGGTGTTTCATTATAAGAGGAGAGCTAAAGTAGACTGATGCCTTTTTGATGTGGCTCATGGAGCAGAGTAGTGTTTGTCTCAACCCTCATATACATACATTAAACTGACCATATACTGAATTTGCCTTAATAAGGATCAGTGTTTGTATTTACCCAGCCCCTCTGCCATAAACAGAATGTGATTCAAGGTCAATTTTCTTTTAGAAGAGTACTGCTGGTTTGAATTCAGTTTTCCTTCTCCTATATAGGTTACTTTAGCAAAGCTATCGAAGCAGTCTGTCCTATTTACCCATAGTTGTGGAGAGAGGGAATGGATTCATGCCTTTCTCAGTGGCATTAGCACAAAATGAAGCACAAACATCCGAGTCCAGGATTTGAACTTTGGTCACAATTTCATTTCCTACAACCATTGCACTAAGTGCACTTCTTAGAGATCAGAGTGTACAACCTGCACACTCTGTTTAACATCAGTGTTGTTCACTGGACCATGATCAGAGTGTAGTATGTAATATAAAGAGGAGGAAAATATAATGGGGAATTTTTTTTAAATGAAAGGAGAATAAAGAAAAGGAAGAGTAGAAGATAATAGGATGGTATTAAAAAGTAAGTGGAGGATAAAGAGAAAGAGGATATGATGGGGAGGTGTTAAAAATGAGAGGGGGAGCAAGAGGAAAAGGTGATGCTGGGAAGTTATTGAAAAGTAATATGAGGATGAAAAGGAAAAGGGAATTTGAAAGGTGTAAAAGAAGAATAAAGGAGAGGGCAGAGTTGAGGAATGAGAAGGAAGAAGAGACAAAAGAAGTAAGAGGAGTTCAAACAAAAGCATTAAGAAAGTTTGAACCAATTAAATAAAAAGTTGACAGGGTTGAAAAAAAATTTATTTTAAAAAGTGAGATCTCAGTGGAAGAAGATGGCAAAGGAACGTACTGTACCAGTATTAATTCTGCATTTTTTTAAAAAGACTATATGATGTGTAATATGCAAATGAAAATGGTTATTATGAAGACTATAAAATGTAATATATCTGCATGACAAAAAACAGCTGTATGAATAGATACGTAATTATCAGAATTTGACTAGTACAGATAGTACACTCTGATATTAAGTATACAGTATTGCCTATAGATAAGTAAACCCCCTTACAATTTTTAATAAAAAGTTAATTTTCTTATAAACCAAAGATATCAGCATTTTATTAATGAACAGATATTATTTGATAGTAAACATTACAGGTTTGAAATTTCACTATCAAGAATAGAATTGCACACACACACACACACACACACACACACACACACACACACACACACACACATGCTGATATCTGAATGAGAATTGAATTTTTCTGTGTGTATTTGAAAATTTTTATATAAAAAAAGATCTCTAAAAAGAATCTTAATAAAAAGAGACTTTGAAAATTTATTATATATAAAAAAGAATCCTAATATTAAAAAACTGGCTTTGAAAATTTATGAAAGAAAAATATTCTTTGAAAATTCATGTATAAAAAAAAAATTTAAAAAAGACTGAGAATTCATATATATCTATTAAAAAAGACTGAAATTTTACATATAAAAAGTCTTTTGATTCTTAAAAAATATTCTTTAAAAATTCATATATAAAAAAAAAAAAAAAAGAGATGCTTAAAAGACTCTGTTAGCATCACCTGATTTAAGGTCATTACTCTGTAATTTTCAGAAAAAAAATGACTATTTTTTTTGATTGCTACTATAAAATAACCTGTTATTTAACTACTTAATCAGCTTTAGAAATTAAAACTCTTGCCATGTCAATCCTATGCAACCTTGAACTTAAATATATCAATGCTATTTTTTTATCTCTTTGTGTGAGAGTTATTGTTTAAATATTCATTAATCCTCAGATTCTGAAAATATAAACTAAAAATAATTCAACAAATACAGAGTTATTTTTTCATCAAATTTTATATGTACACTTTTCAAAATATTTTATTTGGGGTAGATTATTTTTTGTTTTTATTTATGCATAAAAATGGCTCAAAATCATGAATGAAAATTCCTCTAGATGTTAAAATATAAATACCTTGTTTATAAATAACTATACTATATTGTATCTAAATTCATAAAAAATAGATATATTTACATGGAATGAAGAAACCTAAAACAAAAAAAATCTATTTTGGGCCTTTAATAAGTTAACATTGGTTGAAATGGAGTTAACAAACTGAGTTCAAATCCTGGATGAAGCTGTTTGCATTCCACTTTTTATTCGCTTCCAGGAAAGCATGAATCCTTCTTTTCCTCTCAGCTATGGGTAAATATTAGATTGAATGTCAGTTTCTGACCTTATATATATAGGTGAGAAACTGACACTCAACCCACTATATATATATATATATATATATATATATATATATGTTTGTGTGTGAGATGGACTATTCTATTGATCTCAACATATGAGGGCCCAAACAAACTGTTGAACTACCTGCACCAGTGATTTGTTTATAGTGGTGGGGTTTTATTTAGGACCAGTCACATTTTTTGGATAATAGAAGAATGGTGCAACAATGTGCCAGAAATTCTACTGTACAACATTCCTCATGTTTTGAATTCAGAATTTTTCCTTCTCCAAGACTGGTTGCCCTACCCTATCATTTCCTCCATAGCTGGGGTTTACATGTGTAAATACAGTGGCATGGGTATATATATATATATATATATATATATATATATATATATATAGTCATCCACCAACTAATATGTATATATATTTTGACTGGCCCATTGGCCTGGTGGTTGAGTGTTTGCCAATAGCCTAGGAGACTGGGGTTCAGTCTCTGGTTGAGTCATACCAAAGACTCAAAAAATGGTACTTGATGCCTCCTTGCTTAACACTCGGCATTATAAGGTATGTTTCAAGGGTAAAGTGGAGCAATCCTGGGAAAGGAGTAGTGCCCTCCCTACACCCCAGTGGAATAGCTATTGAAAAGGGAGCCTTCATGTAGCCCTCGACTATGGTTGCCAACTTTACTTATATAAGATTTTGAAAAATATTGACTACTGTTTTTTTTTTTGTTTCTTTTTTATAAGATATTTTTAATATATTGTTATTGAAAAACATTACCTTGCAAAACCCTAGATTTTTTTTTTCATGGAATTCTAGAGTTCCATGATAGCCACTGTGAGAAACATTGGTATAGTTAAAGTAATTTATTTACATCCTACATATATGAACACTTAATTATTTAGATTGATATGAAAATAAAGATTTGATTTATTTTTTAAGAAAAGTCTGAGTAATAAGGACATATTCACAAAAAATAAATGAATTAACCAAACTGTATTTGATTAAAAATTTTCTCTCAAATATAGATTTTAATAAAATTGTATCTTGCACAATGCTTGAAGGGAGATAAATCCTACAATCAAGTGAATTCACCTTTTTAAAGTAATTTATTAAATTAAAATCTGAAGAAATATATTGGCTGTAAAATGTTGCTGACATAAAGCAACTGAAAATGAAGCGTCTAGTAGTTTTAAAAAAATTGTTATCAAAGATATTTTTCCTCATAAAAGCTCCAAATTTTTGATAATATTTCACCAACATGTTTGGAAATATTTGTATTTAAATATAAATCAATAACTTGATCTATTACAGCCTTATTAAATATATCTCATTTAAAGGTTGTTAATAATCCCAATTTTTAAGTTCTATAAATAATACCAGTTGTTTTTTTCTTTACTGAAGTTATCATTTAGACTATTCAGACTATTGTCTTCATCTTTGTTATATTCACAACATTTTAGCCTTTGGCCTTCTTCAGGTTTTTCATGTCAAACTTGGAAGCCTACACAGAACTTTGAATGGAACCTTTTATTTAATCCATGGGAGTAGATTGTTCTAATTACATTTACCATAACCAGGTACAAGTGTTAAGTTATAGTTAGTATTCTTTATAATATAATACTTACTGTATCTTAACACTGTACCTGGTTATGGTTAACAAAATTAAAACATAACACTCCACCCACCCCATGTGTTCAGTTCAAAGTTCTGTATAGGCTCCCAAATTTGACATGAAACACCTGAAGAAAGCCAAAGTGTGCATTTACGTTGTAAATAGAACAATAAAGATGAAGACAATAGTCTGAATACTCGAAATGATAAAAATTATCAAGCTTTATCTCAGATATTTAGATAAATTAATTAAAATTGTTAAAACATTTTTGTCCCTCATCTAAAAAATAACTTTGTGTTTAGTCTCACATTGGATCTAAACAGGTTTAGTTTAGTTTATTTGTTTAATGGCCTATCCACTGTGTATGAGCTTTTCAATGCTGAAATTTAATTAATTTCAAACAAATGATATAAAAAATGATCTGTAGATGCAATAGGTAAGTAAAAGGGGAAAAGAGAGACCATTGGTATCTACAAAAAATACTACCTATAGCAAGAATGGAATTGAATGCCTTATTTATAATATGGGCTACTCCCTTGGTTTCCCTCCAGATGGGTCTTATTAAGTTGATCATCTGGTGTCAGGGTTTTAACACCCACCCCCAGGAAATACCTGCTTAGCAGGGCTAAGTTTGTTTGGTACCTGATGTAACCCTAAAGGGACATGCAGAGGGAATCAAACAGTTTTTGTGACAGCCACATATGAATCTCAATTCAAACACTCACCATCCTGCATTAAAATGACTTTGCTGGAGGTCAGATTAATCCTTGGAATGTACCCCTGTCTAAATATCTGACACCAATTTCTTTGATAACTTTACCATGAAATCAGCTCAAAAATACAAGTTAATTTTGTAAATCTTTTTAATAAACAAATTATGGCTCTCAAGAAAATTACAATTGCATCTTCCTTTCATTCACTGATACAAATTGGTCAAATGATGTGATCAAAGTTTGTCTTTAAGTTTCTTCTTTTTCTATAAGATCACAAGGTCTACCTTGACCCATAGAGGCTCTCAAATACAAAAGTTTCAATTTACTGAATAATCTCTCACGAAATTCTAGATTACCTATCTAGTTTATGCAGATGAATGGTCCTACTGCTGGTACTTCTCAGTGGCACCCTGGATGTGTACAGTACCTTTCATATCATAGATACTCCACTGGGTGGGACAGGTGGACAATGACTACATCAATAAATGTTGTTGGTGAGATATGTTGGATAAGCTAAGGTTGAATTATCAGAAGCATTAAAGTACAAGGATCATTAAACAAGTTTCCAGACTTTTTTTCGTATGGGTACTTTTATTGATAGGACACACATGAAACTCTAGTCCCCTTCGAAGTAATCTCCTCCGGCTGCAATGCTCTTGTCGTACTGTTCCAACAACTTCTGGAAGGCCCCATGGAGGTCCTCTTGTGTGAGCATGTCAATGACCTTCATCACAGCCTCTTTCATATCTTCAATTGTCTCATAATGACAGCGTCTGAGCTTAGGGAATAACCAAAAGTCACAAAAATCAAGGTCTGGACTATAGGGAGAGTGAGGAACTGTCTTGATGCCCATCTTGGTCAAATAGTCTGGGACAAGGATGGAGTTGTAGACTGGTGTATTGTTCTGGTGGAAATGCCACTGACCCGATTTGAAGAGTGCTGGCCTCTTCCAATGGAATCTCATCCTGAACTCCCTTAAAACCTCAACATAGTAACCATAACCCCTTGGCCAATCAACTCTAGTGTATTGACTTCCTTACTCCTCCCACACCTCTCATCATCCCTCACAGACTCCCTGCCTTCCTTGAATCTCTTATGCCACTCAAAAACTGATGCTCAATTCATGCAAGATGCTCCAAAAGCACACTGAAGCATTCCATACGTTTCTGTGGCATTTTTTCCAAGTTTAAAACAGAATTTTATTGCATATCGTTCTTCTAAAGTGTCAGATTGCATTTTTGAAATTCACCAGCAGTGACAATCAGGCTTTAGTAGGGTGTATTCCAATTGCTGCTGTAGCTGTTTATTTGAACCTGGAATCATAAAAATTGGTCAGTCATCTCATAAGATGTATAGCAATAACATACTGAATTTTCAAGAGTCTACGACAATTTTAAATATCTGTACAAAAAAAGTCTGGAAACTTATTAAATGCACCACGTAGTATAGAAGATGAGACACGCCATTCAAAATGCATTAACTATTGATCAATGCTGCCTTTACACATTTTCAGCCCTATTATACTATTCATTCTTTATGGTTTATTTATTTTATTTTATTTTTTACAAGTATATTTTGAGTAAATTTAACAGGATTGTTTTGTTACTACCATATTTCAATTTACAACTTCTCAATTATTTGAGCCTCCTATGCTTTCATAATGGTGATTGTATTGAATTTCAAGCAAAAAACAAGCTTGGAAGAATATTTAATCTTATATATCAGGAGTCTCCAACCTTTTCAGCCCAAAGGCCAAAAAGCTTAATTCGACAGGGTCTATAAGCCATAATCTTAAGAGGACAGAAAAAAATGGCTATGTTCACGAGATAACAATCATAATTTATTTATGAGAAATCTGATATTGTTTGCAATCCTAAAAAGATGTAATATCAGGGTTAAACGAATAGGTTGACAGAAGGACCACATTAAACAAGTGATGATTAGACAGTTGCGAACACAGTGTACTCTTGGCATACTTTATTTTGGTGAACAATTTTTCACAGTGATATTTGTGCCAAACATACTTGCTGGGTGTGGGTCATAAGGTTGAAGAATCATTCAAATGGAAGCATGTGGTTCATATAGAAATGAAGGATGTAGCAGGTAAAAAACTTAGACTTCAAATCTTCTGAAGATCAATGAAATCCATCTGTAATTGTAATAGTATTTCTTCATAGTCAACATCAAAAAGCAAAGAGAAAACTTTGGAAGTTGAATGTAGGGCCTTATAGATGGGACTTGTTGCTTGCAGAATGTGGGTTGGTGACCCCAGTCATATGTCACAGGATGTATTACCTTCAAAGGAGGTAAATCTTAAAGAATCTAGATGATTTTTACCTTTTAAAAGCCATATCATATTGAATTAAAATCTTCAGAAATATATTAGCTGTAAAATGATGCTGGTAAAAAGCAGGAAAAATAAATATTAAAAAATATTTATGAAAAATACTGAATCTCATAAAAACTCAAATATTATTTTGCCCTGGGCAATACTGCAATATCTTAAGTGTGTGTGTAATATATATATATATAGCTTTCTTTTCTGTCATTGATTAATAGCTATAAGTGTGGGTTGGGTATACTAAGGAAATTGGCATGCTGAGTTCAAATTCTGACTGTGTTCAGTTTGCAACATTACCCTTGGATAAGGCATGAATCCTTGTTTCCTTTAGCTATGAATAAAGTCGTTAGACAAACTAGCCTTTCTAGCCATGTTGGTAGGTAACCAATCTTGGAAAAGAAAAATAATGAATTGAAACTGAAGACATCAGACTATTTTTCCGAAGAAATCATTTACCAAGATTAGCTTGGCACAAGGCAAAGAATATGAGACTTACTGAAAATCAAACTCACTAACTAGCCTAGCTATATAGTGTCCTGAGTATAACACTAAACTGCATCTGATGGTGAGGCTCATGTTCTGGAGCTCTGAAGAATATGGAGTTATCTCATTATCATTATTCTCATGTCCATTCTGACCCAGAGTGGTTTTACCTGTTAGGGTTCCATCTATAAGAGAAATAAATTTGAAAATTATTTGTATTTGATATAGCTTTCTTAAAGATATTATGATTTTTTTTGTTTTGTTCAGTTTGGTTTTTTTCTTTCTTTAATGGCATGTCAAACTTCATGGGACTTGTTGCTTCTTATAGAAGGACAGCAGTGATACTATTTCTCATAGCTGGGAGGATAAGGGGATTCTTACCTTTCCTGAGGGTATTAGTTTGAAAGTGAATGGAATAGTGCAACTGGAGTTTGAACTTGCTTACTATAATGTTGCAGACCAGCACATTAACCACTACACTACAGTGACTCCCTCTGTATTATAGTAGATGAGCCTGTTGGGTTTCTATTGTAATTGTAGTTCAGGATGATACTATTTCTTCTATTTATTAAGGAGTGAAGGTTTTTAATTAGCATCTATATTATATATATATATATATATATATATATATATATATATATATATATATATAGGAAAAAAGCTAGATGAAAACTACACAAGAATGCTGCATGCTGTTTGAATAAATCTTGAAGTAGCACCCCACAAAACAGTAGCTGTATGACCACTTGCCTCTCATCTCACAAACCATCCATGTAAGATGAACAAGACATGCTTAGCACTACTGGAAAAGTAAGGAGGAAATCAAGAATGTTCTCCTGTGGACTCCTATACTTGGACGCACCAATGTTGGCCAAGCAGCAAAGACTTACATACATCTGCTTTATATGGACATTGGATGCAGTCTAGAGGACTTGCCAAGAGTGATAACTGATAGAGATGGATTGTGAGAGATAGAGTGAGTCAATGGAATTGGTGCAATCAGCATGACTTGAGATTATATATATATATATATATATATATATATATATATATATATATATATTATTATATATATATATATATAAGAGAGAGATTAACAAAAATGATCAGACACATAGAAATATTAGTTTGTAGTTATTTATTTTTCAATTGTTTTTTACAAGTTTTGACTGCTAGTCATCACCAGGAGAAACATTTTGCTGTTGGAGTTTCAAGTATTCCTATTTAATACTAATAAATATATGATTTCAAGTAACTAATGATATTCCTTACTTAACAATTATAGCTTCAAGTAACTATTCTTAATACAAGTAATTAAGTTATATGGCATTGAGTATTCCTATCAAATACAAATAATTTTTAAGAAGATCTATTTGATCCATAAATGAGATCCTAACAACTACTACACTCTGGGTCAAAGTGGACCTTGGAATAATAGCAATGAAGGTGCACTCCACACTCTCCAGAATTAGAGCCTTACCATCAGATGCAGTTACCCAAGACACTCCTTTTTTATAGGAGTCTTACCCCTCTTTGCAGAGGATACTGTCAATGTATTCTAAGCGCCTCTTCCAATAGGGTAGAGTATTAAGAATAATTACTTAAAGCAATAATTGTTTACAAATGATTAATATCATTTGTTACTTGATACAGTAACTGCTTGCAAAAAAAATTTTTTAAAGGCTTCGGCATTAAATAACCTATGTTGCATGAAAAGTTGCATGAAAAGAGTACTCGATGTTCTAATGGCCTCGCAGGTATAAACCTAGAAATATCAGAATTATGGACATATGACTAAATATAGACACTAGACTGACCACTTTTACCACATAACCATCGGCATTTCACAAAATGCTAATACCCTTGGGAAAGGTATGAATCCAGTTATTCTCCTACCAACTAAGAGTAACTAGGACAGACTGAGCTTTTTAACCATGGTAGGGCAAATGGTCTAAGAGAAAGAAAATCTCTGAATTGAAACCTTTTAAACCTTACTGAAAAATTGATCTTGAGTCGCATCCTGCTTGTGAGGAGGGGTAGGTAAATACATTTATACAATAGCTCTGAGCAAACATTGGATACAGTTTGGATGAACTGCCTGGAGTGATGGATGATAGGGACAGTTGGTTAGAGAGAGTCAGCAAGATCTGTACTGTCAGTGCGACTTGATGATGATGATATATTTTCATACTTATTGTAGTTTATTTTATATTTTCATCTTTCTTTTACATTTTTGATTGAGTCTGAAAACCTCAGCTGAAACCAAAAACTAACATTCTCATTGTAATTAACAGGTTTTAAAAATTCTTTTTCTGAACTAAACCATTCATCTTAAAACATTGTTAATGGAACCAAAAAAAATTAGACCTCCGAATAGATAATCAGAAAAGAATCTAAGATTTTCTCTTTTGTTGTGTTCTGCCTATTCAATGTAGCCATAATTATTACTTTAAATCGAAGCCGTAATTGAAAATTTGGCAAGTAAAAAGAACACAGTAAGTTATATGCAAAGGTTCCATTGCTCAGTTTCACAATACAGGCTAATCAGAAACCATATTGATAAGATGATATGATCTCAGCTTGTGAACGAAATCTTTATATTGATTTCCTGAATTTCTTATTCTTAACTCATCTTCCCTTGTAAACCAATGATTGATTATTGTTGTTCGTGTCTATAACTCCAAGACATGGGAAATAAGATGATAGTCCAACCTTCCCTCAAGAGAAAAACCTCAAGTGATGACAAATTTGATATTAGATGCTGTGGCCGTATATGTAGATAAGGAATGTACATCAGTTGACGACAAAAGATAATAGTGCTGAAATTTAAGTTCATTTGTTCTGCCATATTAGTGTTAATAAGATCAGCCATATTTTGAAGAGTGATGGTAAAGAGGAGTTCTGTTTGTGGTTGTCAGCTTTTATTATATTCTACACAGAAATTTGAATTAACATTAATTAGAAATGTATTGAATAATCAGATCCATATTTTTATTCTTTCATGATGGATGGTAAAAGAAGAGTGTGACCAATAATCAAGGAATTTTTGAATCAACATTCTCTTCTTTTTTAAGCTGAAATTCTGATTCTTTTTACTTTAAAATTATTAAATTCAGTTATAAATGATTTACTTTGGAAATAAAGGTAATACACACAGTTACAGACAAAACAAAGGTATGTGTGTGTGTGTGTGTGTGTGTGTATGTATATATATATATATATATATATATATATATATATATATATATATTGTGGGTTTGTATGTGCATGCATTTTTTTACTTTAACTGCTATGCAAGGATCATTTCAAAAGTTCTAAACCTCACCCTGAGAGAAGCACCATACCTGAACATTTTCATTTTGACAACACACAACCACTTTCTATAAAAGTAGAAAAACTAATTCAGATTTTGAAGATAATGTAGTTTACAAGCTTACATTATTCAAAAAATTCCACCTGCTACGAAAAATCTAGCATATGTTCAAATTAGAGTGGGTTAATTTACATGATAACCCTTTTCCTGGTTTCTTAATTTTTCTAATACTTAATTGTTTTAACCCCCTTTACTTTCATCTGAGAATTCAAATTTATATAGGTTTTTTTTTCATGCATATATATATATATTGATAACAAGGTAATCAAAGTGGAAAGAGAGATTTATTGAGAAGTTGACACTATAGAATTTCGGTTCTACTGAACCATCATCAGGACCATGAGGGGTGATGTTAGCAATGTTAAGTCAACGATGGATGTTTAACATCACTAACATCACCCCTCATGGTTCTGATGATGGTTCAGTAGAACTGAAACGCTATAGTGTCAACTTCTCAATAAATCTCTCCTTCCACTTAGATTACCTTGTTATCAATTTTTCAACATATTGTCAGATTATAATCCTTTATTTACTTTCATATATATATATATATATATATATATATATATATATATATATATACTGTTATCCATATTTGCCGTTTTTCAACCTCAAATTAAACATATGAAGTCATCTGATGAGACAAAGAATATAATAATGATATTCTTTGCCAAAATAAATTCATTATGAAAATTTAACCAGGTTTGAGTTTTCTTTTAAATGCATTATATACATATATTTTTTTGTTGTTGTTGGTCCAAAATATGTATATTCATATATGTATACATTGTGTATATAAATAATGTATTTGCTATATATATATTAGGTAACAATAAATATATTAATCTATGTAAATTATAAATATAACCATAGATATATATATATATTATTTACACACACACACACACACACACATATATATATATATATATCATATCTCTCAGTATATATTTGTATTTATATTATATATAGATAAATGTTTACATTATGTATATAAATAGGTTACATTACCTATATAAACGTATATGTACATAATTATTATGAATATATAAAGACGTTCTAAGGACGTAATCTAGACAGATGATAAAGAGATATGGGGCTGTGTCTCCTTGCAGCACACCTGCTACAATGTTGAAGTAGTCTGTGTCTCCATCCAGGGAGCGGACTTTTGCTTTTGTGTGTCTATATAGCATCATTATGTCTGCGACAGTTTCTTTGGGTAGGCCATAGGCGAGTAGTATTTGCACCATCTTTCCTCTGTGTATAGAGTCAAAGGCCTTGGTTAGGTCAACAATTCTATAGATGAGAATAAAAACAGCCATCAAAAGATTACCATAACCCACAAAAAACATATATATAAAATCTTAAAATATGTATTATATACAATATGTCTATTTTATAGACAAATATAAGTAAAGTTGACAACAAGGACAACCCAAAGGCTTCCTTTTCTATAACTACAACACCGAGGTGTTGGGGAGGGCACTACTCTTTTCCCTGGATTACTCTACTTTACCCTTGACCCATACCTTATAATGCGAAGTGTTAAGCAAGGCGGCATCAATTACCATTTTTTGAGTCTTTAGTATAACTTGACCTGGGATTAAACCCTAGTCTCCCGGGCCATTGGTGAGCACTTTACCCACTAAGCCAAATATATATATATATATATATATATATATATATATATATGCACACACACATATACTTGCCAAGTCGGCTGGGGCTGTAGAATACACTGACTGCATCTCTGCAGAGGGGTTGAACCCCCACCCCACTAATGAGTCTCCTGATATGCTGGAGCTTTTGGGAATATGGAGTTCCCTTTCATTGCCATTACTCCCAGATCTACTCTGGCCCAAAGTAGTAGCACCTGATAGGGTCCTATCTATGGGTCAAATAGAATTAAACTGCATACTTATGCTAAACAGAATTGTTTAAAATAGAACTGTTTTTGACATTTAATTGTGTGTAATCATAAAACTATACTTATACTAAACTGTATTGTTTGAATTGGAACTATTTGACTCAACTGAATAGCTGGAAAAAGAAATGTTTTTGATAATTAAACTGTGTACTTATGCGAAATTGAATCATTTGTTTATTTGTATAAAAATGGATTTGGCTTTAAATAACCTACAAAGGTTGATATGCCGTAAAACCCAAACAATCAATCAAATAGAACTAAACTATGTACTTAAGCTAAACTGTATTGTTTGAACTAGGACTGTTTTGACATTTTAAACTACTTTTGTTTGTTTGTTTTGTTGTTAGCATATCAACCTTCTTGGGTTATTTAACACCAAATCCATCCTGCTAGAAGAACAGTAGTGGTATTATTTAGCCCATAACTGGAAGGATAAGGGGGTTCATACTTTTCCCAAAGGTATTTCTCTGAAAGTGAATGTAGTAACCTGACTAGATTTCACACTCACTTACTATGATTCCAGCCCTTTAACCATTACTCCATGAAGACACCCCCTCTTTAAACTGCATACTTATGCTAAACAGAATTGTTTGAAATAGAACCGTTTTTAACATTGAAACTCTATGTAGACAAAAACTGTACTGTTTGAAATAGAACTGTTTATATGTATGAAAATGTATTTGGCATTAATAACCTACAATGGTTGATATGCCATGAAATCAACACACACACACACATACACACACACATTAAGGCTACTAAAACATTTAAGCAAATGAATAAATTTGTCGTTTCCCCAAATAAAGAGAGTTTAAAAAATTCAAACATGCCATTACATTAAGTAGCATTCAATTCATTAGATTTTAAACTAGAAGCAGAACATACTTTCTTTTAATTTAGGAAAATATAAGTTACTTTCAACAAGTGAAAATTATTGGTAAATAATTATCGTCTTTCACAATGTCTATTTTGAATAAAGAAAATATTGGCATTAAAGTCTTTCCATGTTCTGAAAACAAAATAGAAATATTTCCATTTCATCAGAAAACAATCAATTTGAAAATTATTAATACTGAATAAGAATACCTGAAACTCTGTGACTGTGTATAAATTTTTTATATTAGATAGGAATACTTGATGCTATATGACACGGTTCAAACAACTAATTATCCTTTTTGAATAGAAATAACTACTTGAAACCATATGAGTGTGTATCAATTGTTTGTATTTCATAGGAATACTTGAAACCATATAACTGTTTGAAAATTTTATTAAATAGGAATATTTGTACCATATAACAGTGTGCATATGAATGTCTATTATTAAAGAAAAAAAAGTGTGGTTCAAAAATAATTATTTAAATGGAGTGTTGAAAATATGAATAGTTATGATTATGATCAAATATTAAAAAATAAATCAAATTTCAACATTAAGACATATCAACCCCATAAAGATATAAACAAATACTTCAATACTACTATTACTACTACTTCATTTTTTTTAAAATCATCTTGATGTGTTTACACCTTCATACTAAGAAGTATGGAGGCTGTAACACCATGCCATAAAACTTACTTGCTATTGAAACTGAAGCATCATCCATGATGAAGGTATGTCTTCAATCCTTTACTCTACAAGGAGCCTACAGGATTTAAAAAGCTTAAATCATTATTGATATAGTGTAACTGCGATTAATATCATCATGCCAAAGCAGTTGATGGTAATCACAGTCTGGTATTCCAGCATAAGTGTGTTAGATGTCATTTCCTTGGGTGGGCCTCTTTTCTTTTTTTTTTCTTTTTTTCAAGAATAAATGCCTGGATCATTTCCAGATAGATGTTGCTTTTCTTTCCATGCAGTTCTTCTGTAATTTCTGTGACAAATTATATGTTGAATCAGATTCACTAATTCATAAGATATCATTAGTGTTCATTGTTTAAGCAGACAGAAATCACAGGGGCAGG